>CP139509.1:56199633-56351775 GCA_021014915.2 Artemisia tridentata subsp. tridentata | reverse complement strand
AGAGTCAGATCTGGGTCAATTTTGAAAATTAACTCAAGTCCTAAACCGAGTCACTTAGTTATTAATAATGTAGAAGTACCTATAGGTAGTAACAAGGAAGTCAAAAGTTTTTACAAACCCTTGTCAACTCTCGGACTTGGTTTTGTAAAACCTGATATTAGATCAAAGACTCCTTCACCTAGAAGAACAAATGTTCCTAAACCTCGGTCAAGAACTCCTCTACCGAGAGGTAACTTTAGAAGACAAAGTTATCCAAGTAACTTTCCCGTAACTTGGAATAACCATCGATCACGAAGTTACTTACCATGGGAAATGTGTTCTCCATTCCAACATCCCAACCGAATGCAACAAATGCATGGGATGTTTAACACTAACAACTTTGGACCCATGAGATATTGGGGACCAATGTTTGAGCTTATATTTTGCTAGACTGATATGGTTGTGAAGCAACTTGAAGTCCAACTAATGGAGTGTGATTAGTGATTGCACTAATCTGGTGACACAAAGTCAAGTCTTGTCTAATCTTGCTTAGCTTTCAACAAAGGGAATCTAGTCTTCTAGTTTTAAGGGCATCACCTCAGGCCAAGGTACGCTTCCTTAAAACCCCCTTTGTTAGTAAGACATGTTAAGCACGTAATGGACAAAATTCACATCTCATCATTGCTCAAATATTTATCGAAGACAATTATGTCAATCCCAACTTGTCCAGAAATGTTCAATGATCGCTCAAAGATCATGCGTGACAAGGTTGAGATGAGCATGATGAGTGAATTAAGTTTCTATCCTAGCCCTCATATTATATTGCTTGAAGATAGTATCCTTTCAGATCTAAGTATACCAATATATATATATAATATATATATATATATATATATATATATATATATAAATATAAGATACTTAGCTAAGAAAAATCTTAATCAATATATACGCCCATGTCCGCGGAAACAAATCTCACAAGAGGCGATGAAGGTGAGTGCGCGGATAGTGCTAGGTTAGGGGCATGATAGGTAATTTAGTTTACCTAGCGGCAAGTAGGCTCGATATCATGTCTAGTGTCTGCTCTTGTGCACGCTTGTAAGAAGGATCCCAAAACTTCTTACCTTAAAAGTGGTTAAGCGTATCTTCTGATGCATTAAAGGCACTATACACTTGAGATTGTGATATCTCAAGGAGAATGGTGTAGAAACTGTTTTCTATACCAGCTCTGAGGGAGATAATGTGGATTGAAAAAGTAAGAGTGATGTTTGTACCTTCATAGGTTGTTGTCAAACCTCTTGGTTCTCCAAGAAACAAACTCTTGTTATCTCCACGACCGAAGCTGAGTACGTAAGCGCCGGAAAGGCATGACAACAAGCACTATGGATGAGACAAGTTCTAATTGAATGCGGCATCCATCTCAACGACATTCATGTGAAGAGCGACAACCAAGGTGCAAATAGACTTGACCGACAACCTCGTAGATTGCTCATGTATGAAGCACATCGAAGTACGTCATCTCCTCCATCGCGATAATGTCCAAAGAGGAATCATTTTCTTAGAAAAGTTTTCCTCACAAGACAACATCGTCAATATTCTAATCAAACATCTCAAACGAGAATCCTCTAACTATCTTCGTCTAGATCTAGGATTGATTGAACACATTCCGTGAATTTCACAATTCCCATGTGTTCAAATGCTCCTTCACATCCCTCTTATGACTATTTGAATATTTCTTTGGGAATATTGAAGTCATCTCTCATATCTCGCCTCATGACTTGCAAAATATTTCACTGGAAATATTGAAGTCACTTCTTACGTCTCGCCCCATGACTTTTTAAGTCATCCTTCTCATCCCTCTCATGACTATTTAAATATTTCACTAGAAATATTAAAGTCATCCCTTACGTTTTATCTCATGACTTGCTAAATATTTCACTGGAAATATTGAGTCATCCCTCACATCTTTCCTATGATCACTCGAATATTTCACTGGAAATATTGAAGTCATTTCTTGCGTCACATCTCATGACTTTTCAAGTCATTCCTTTCATTCCTTATATCTCGTCTCATGACTTCTGAATATTTCACTAGAAATATTAAGTCATTCCTTACTTCTTGTCTCATGACTTTTAAATATTTCACTGGAAATATTAAGTCATTCCTTACGTCTCGTCTCATGACTTGTAGATATTTCACTGGAAATATTAAGTCATTCCTTACGTCTCGTCTCATGACTTTAGATATTTCACTGGAAATATTAAGTCATTCCTTACGTTTCGTCTCATGACTTGTAGATATTTCACTGGAAATATTAAGTCATTCCTTACGTCTCGTCTCATGACTTGTAGATATTTCACTGGAAATATTAAGTCATTCCTTACGTCTCGTCTCATGACTTTAGATATTTCACTGGAAATATTAAGTCATTCCTTACGTCTCGTCTCATGACTTGTAGATATTTCACTGGAAATATTAAGTCATCCCTTACGTCTAGTCTCATGACTTCTAAATATTTCACTAGAAATATTAGAGTCATTCCTCATATTCTTTCAATAACTGCTAGTGCAATTCCTCGGAAATTCTAAAGTCATTTCTTGTCATATCGCCTAATCGTTTCCGTTAAAAGAGTTTATTAGGTATAAACTCTTCCCTCGCGTCAAAAAGTCTTACTAAACAAGTAAGATTAATTCGTCAAAACTCAAAACGGAACAAAAATGGGTCTCAGACATACACGGCTCCACTAAAGTGGCACGACACCACTAAACATTAGTGGTACCTTGTATCTGATGAAGCCCATTTTTCTTCCCTTTTCCCTCTGCACACTCTGTTGATGCAAATAATGTTCTAAAAACGTTATTTATATCTTTCGATTACTTCACGTTTTGAGGATGACAAAATGTGAAATCACGATACGTTAAAATCAACGTAAACAAGTCTTTAATCGGAAGATCCCGTTTCTACGCAAATCACTCTTGAACAAAGTTACAACTTGAACTAGTGATCAAAGAAGTGAATTTATGTTTTGAAAATTCACATTTTAAATGGGACAAAACATTTTTTCAAAAATACACATGACAAATTATTTTTGAATTATTAAGAAAGGTTTTAATGGAAAAATTAGTTTGAAAATCATAACAGCTATTTTCTCCCCCAAAATCAGCTCCAACCTTCCCCAAATAAGTTTTCACCAGAAAAGACAAAATTTGGAGCGTCCTAGTCTACGACGGCTCCACGGTTCCGTTAAATTTAATGGAGCCGTGGGGTATTTAACGGAGCCGTCCGTACCATTTTTTCTGTAACATTCAGATTTTTCTTGCCTATAAATATCAACCCCTTTCACAGTTTTAGGCACCCTTCACACACAGAAAAATCCCCTAGCTTAATCCTTTCAAACCTTTCACTTCTTTATAGGGCTGTAAACGAACCGGACGATCACAAACGGAGCCTTGTTCATGTTCGTTCATTTAATTTTAACCGGACAAATAAACGGACACGAACGCTTAAACGGACGAATTTTCTTGTTCATGTTCGTTTATTAAGAAAAAGGAGTTGTTCATGTTCGTTTATGTTCGTTCATTAAGACACTAAACGAACGCTAAAAGAACATAAACGATCAAACATAAATAAAAATAGACAAACAAGCATAAACTTTATTAGATTATTCATAATATATTGTTTTATAAGTGTTGTTTTGTTGAAACAAACCAATTTTAAAATTATACAATTAAAAGATATGATATACGGGCATAAATAAATAAATGAACATAAATGAACGCATAATCGGACGTTCACGAACATAAATGAACGGACACGACTTTTGTTCATGTTCGTTCATTTAACCAAACGAACGTAAAATATTGTTCATGTTCGTTCATTTAATAAATAAATGAACATAAACGAACTTTTTACCGAACGGTTCATGAAATGTTCACTGAACGTTCAGTTCGTTTACAACCCTACTTCTTTAGATTAGTTTTCTTTGTTTCAAGAGTGATCCAATCATCCTTCAAGTGATCCTCTTCATACCTCTTCATTAGCAAGAGAAGAACACAAGTATCCAAGTAGATACAAGGTGTTGTCATCCCTCTTCATTAGCAAGAGAAGAACACAAGTATCCAAGTAGATACAAGGTGTTGTCATCCCTCTTCATTAGCAAGAGAAGAACTCAAGTATTCAAGAAGATACAAGAGTTATAGTTGTTAGGTTTTTGTAACACTTGTTACAACCTTGTTGTATCTTTGCATACATCAAGCTTTCTTATCTTTTGTGAGTGAGAGTGAAGATCAAGTGTGATCTATAGAGATAGTGAACATCTCTTATAGCCATTGGGCTTATGTGATTGATCAAGAAGATCAAGGGTCGATAGATTAGTGTTAGTTGAGTAGAGTGAAGTGAGTGTTGATCATTGTGATCGTGTTGAGATCTTGGTGATCTCTGAAGCCACTGGGCTTGAGTGTTTGGTCACGTGGACCTTGGTAGATTGGTGCTAGCTAAGATTAGCACTCGACATCTAGCTTAGTGTCGGTAATAGGATAAGTGACGTGTACGGTTTTCTCCGCCTGAAGAGAGGTTGTTGATATAGTGTTTGAAACTCTCGAGTGTGGTACTCGGGGAGTGGAGTAGGGCGAAGAAGAGCTTCGTAGCCGAACCACTATAAATCCTCTGTCTCGGTTCGATCTTTCCAACTCTACTCTTTACTTTTATTTGTTATTATTACTTAGCTTAGTGTGTAGTTCATATTGGTGTTGATTGGTTACACATAAAGTTCGAATCAAAGTTTCCAATTGCTAACTTTTAAAACAAGATTTTTAAAAGGATTTTTAAACCGGTAAACTATTCAACCCCCCTTCTAGTTTCCCACAATTGGTATCAGGAGCCACGTCAGTCAAGTCTTTAAAGTATATCGTATTTTAAAACTTGAATCGATCAATGGATTCCGACAAATATCTAGAAGGGCAATCTATGCAAAGACCACCACTTTTCGAAACCGATTGTTTTATATATTGGAAAACAAGATTCGAAACGTATGTGAAATCAAAAGACATTGATCTTTGGCATGTTATTACCGAGGGTGACTTTCAACCTATTCAAATGAATCCGGAAACTAAAAAGGATGAAATAGTTTCTTATGATAAACAAAGTGATGAACTTAAAAGGAAATTAGCCAAAAATAATGAGGCTAAAGTGATGATTTATAATGCTTTGCCTAAAAAGGAATTCGAAAGAATTTTCATGTGTAATACGGAAAAAGATATTTGGAAAACTTTGTTAGTCACTCACCAAGGCAATAACCAAGTCAAAGAGAACAAGATAGATCTTCTTGTTCAACAATATGAACAATTCTCCATTTCGGAGGATGAGTCAATTGATAATGCTTTTGCTAGATTTAATACTATTATCACTAGTCTTAAAGCTCTTGATGAAGGTTATTCTAGTAAGAACTATGTTAGGAAGTTTCTTAGAGCTCTACATCCTAAATGGAGAGCAAAGGTCACCGCTATAGAAGAGTTAAAGGACTTGGCGGCATTGTCACTTGATGAACTTATAGGAAATTTGAAAGTTCACGAGATGATCATCAAGAAGGACTCCGACATTGTCAAAGGCAAAAGCGAGAGAGTTAGATCTCTAGCATTAAAGGCCAAGAAGGAGTCCAGTGATGAGGAATGTTCGTAGTTCCGGTAGTGAAGATGAAGAGTACGCACTAGCCGTTAGGAACTTTAGAAAGTTCTTTAGGAGGAAAGGTAGATTTCCTAGACAACCTCGCGATGAGAAGAGGTCATCCCAAAGAAATCATGATGAAAGAAAAGGGACAAGTGATAGGAAATGCTATAGATGCGGAGATCCTAATCACTTCATAGGAGAATGTCCTAAGCCACAAAATCCAACAACCAAAGAGCCTTTGTAGGAGGCTCTTGGAGTGATAGCGGTGAAGAAGAAGAGAAGAAGCCTAACGATGAAAAGTGCCTAATGGCTCAAGCTTCTAACGAGGTACATTCCGACTCTTCTTATTATAGTGATAATAATTCATCAATTGATGATAGTGAATTGCATGACGAATACAACAAACTATGCGTAGTTAGTACTAAGATCTTAGGTAGAAACACAAAACTTAAGTTAAAACTAAAAGAACTAGAACTACAAGTCCTAGAACTAAAAGTTCAAGTCAAAAGACTTGAGAAAAAACAAGGAAGTAGACTTAGGATGCGGGTCATGTATAAGTCTTCAAGTAGAAAATGAAAAACTTAAAGAAAATGCTTTAAGAATCATTAACTTTAATGAAGGAACTAAAACACTTAATGATATACTTGAAAACATTAGATATAGTGAACATGACCGTGCGGGTTTAGGTTTTGACCCAAATCAGGCTTCTACAAGTGGTACCAAACAAGTTAAATTTGTAATGCCTGAAACGTCTAAGTCTGAATGGGACGGCACCACTAAAGGTACAGACGGCATCACTAAATTTAGTGGTACCGTGGTACCGTCTGGTGCTGAAGATGAAACTGGGTTAACTTTAAAAAGTAGTCTAAGTCCTAAACCGAGTCACATAGTTAAAAATAGTTCTAGAGTGTCCACACCTAGTAAAGGGGAGGTCAAAAGCTCTTACAAACCATTGTCATCTCCCAAACATAGATTTGTAAAGCGTGACACTAGGTCGACTACTCCTCCACCTAGAAAGGTGAACTATCCCAAACCTCGGTCTAGAACTCCTCTACCGAGAGGTAACCTTAGAAGACAAAATCATCCAAGTAACTTTCCCGTAACTTGGAATGATCGTCCACCACAAGGTTACTTACCATGGGAAATGTGTCCTCCATTCTCACATCCTAAACTAACGCAACAAATGCGTAGGATGTTTGACTCTAACAACTTTGGACCCATGAGATATTGGGGACCAGATGCTTGAACTTTTGTTTTGCTAGGAAAACATGAGTGTAAATAAATTTCGGAGTCTAACAAAAGGAGTATGATGTGTTATCAAACAAGTCTGGTGACGCAAAAGTCAAGTCGTGTCTTATATGCTCAACATTCAACAAAGGTAGTCTAATCCTCTAGTTTTAAGAGCAACACCTCAGGCACAGGTACGCTTTCTTAAAACACCCTTTGTTAGTAGTAATGTTTGGCATGAAATAGTGTAGTTAGAATCTAACATGATAGGCACTATAACACAGAAACTTTATTCACAGCTCATCATGTCGAACTAAACTTGTCCAGAAATGTTCGATGATCGCTTGAAGATCATGCGTGACAAGTTTGAATTAAGTATTGATGAGTGAATCAAGTTTCCTTCCTTGCACATAAGTAATCTTGCCTAATTTTAAGTATCCCTTTAAACTTATGTATACTATATGTATGAGATACATAGTTCAAGTAATAGTCTTAATTGACACTGACGCCCATATCCGCAAAAACGAAACTCACAAGAGACGAAGAAGGTGAGTGCGCGGATATAACTAGGTTAGGGGCATAATAGGTAAAGTAGTTTACCTAACGGCAAGTAGGTCCATTGTCATGAATAGTGTTGGCTTTGTGCCCACTTGTAAGAAGTGTCCCAAAACCTCTTACATCAAAGTGTTTAATGTATCATACCATACATTAAAGATACTATACACTTGAGATTACGATATCTCGAGGAGATTGATGTAGAAAATGTTTCTATACCAACTCTGATAATGTGAGAGTTAATGTGGATTGAAACATAAAGAATAATGTTTGCACCTTCATAGGTTTGTTAACAGACATCTTGGTTCCCCAAGAAACAAACAACTCTCGTTGTCTCCACGACCAAAGCCGAGTACGTAAGCGCCGGAAAGGCATGACAACAAACACTATGGATGAGACAACCCCCTATGAAGAGTAGCAGTCAAGATGCCATTGGACTTGAATGGGAACCCTGTAGTTTGCTCATGAATGAAGCTCATCGAAGTACATCATCTCCTCTGTCACGAGAATGTCAAAAGAGAATTCTTTCTTTTGAAAAATCTCTCTTAAAAGACAGCAATCGTCACTTCTCTAACCCATACGTTCTCGTCACCCCTCTTATGACTATTTGAATATTTCGCTGGAAATATTAAAGTCATCTTTCACGTCTCATCATATGACTTCTCAAGTCATTCCTCTCATCCCGCTCATGACTATTTCAATATTTCTATGGAAATATTAAAGTCATCGCTCGCGTCATACCTTATAACCTTTTTATCCCCTCTATGACTTCTCAAATGTTTCACGGGAAATATTGAAGTCATTCTCTATGAATCACCCATGACTCCTTAAGTCATCTATCTAACTCGTCTCATGACTTTTAGAAATTCCTCTAGAAGGTCTAAGTCATTCCCTCACAACTCATCACATGACTTTTTGAATATTTCAAGGGAAATATTAAGTCATTCCTTGCGTCTCGTATTCCGACTAATTAAATATTTCATGGGAAAATATTATAGTCATTCACCAAAACACAACTCATGACTTCTAATTATTTCACGGGAAATATTACAAGTCAATCCTCATCAAATGACAACTTAGTCAATTTCTTTGGAAACGCTAAGGTCATTCCGTGTCATCTCGTCTAATGGTTTCGTCAAAAAGTTTATTAGGTATAAACTTTTTCCTCGTGTCAAAAAGTCTTACTAAATAAGTAAGATTAATCATCCAAAAGTCAAAACGGAAGAAAAATTGGACCATCAGATATACGGCTCCATTAAAGAGCCACGGCTCCACTAATGTTTAATGGAGCCGTAGAGCCGTGCATCTGAAAAACGCGCCCATTTCCCTATCTTCTGCACAGACTTTCCAAACGCACCCAAAAACACTTTCACTTGCTGTCAAAACCGAACCATAACACCTTAATTCAACTAAACTCTTGCAAATCAAGATTGAGGCATTGGAATCAACAAATCCTAATCACAACATTACTAATTGTAAGTAAATCACTCTTAATTTCGTTTAATTTGAGTCCAGGGTTTGTTCTTGAGTATAAATCCGAATTGGGGATTTTCAAAATTAGTTAAACCCTTGTGAAATTAAGACTAGGATTAGACAATGTAGCATTCACATGATTCCCTAAACCTAGGATTTCCAAAAACCCATTTATGTTGCAAAACCTAATCCGAAATTAATCACTAAATTCGGATTATGATTGATTATTTGTAATGGAATCATGTTTAGGATGATTAAAATTGAATTAGGAACGTTTTGCATTAAAGCTTTTCAAACTTAAAGCTAGTTGGCGCCATGTTGAGGCATTTGCCAAACACCCCAATTCGATCATTTTTCGAAAAACTTCACAAATATAGGATCATGAAACCTTTTTCATGCATTGTTGATGCAAATTAAAAACGTTTTTGCATGCATACATGAACTCTCAAATATGGGTCGAAGTACATAATTGATATGTATTGTTCGATATATTTGATTGAGCGAAAGTGAAGTTAGGAGCGTTTGGGTAATCTCATTAGGATAATTTTAAGAGTCGAGATTGCCACACCTCCACATTGCTTGCATTTAGGCACACATACTAGAAGTGTAATCATTAAAATGCAACGAACTAACATATACAAAAACTTTTTTTGGTAGATAACAATGCCTCGAAATGATTATCAAGATACCAGACAATACATCCTCAGTACTCTTGAAAATCTAAACATTCCTGATGAGCAAAGAGCTTATTTCGCAAAAGTCCAAAATCGATACATACACGAAGGGCGTGTAGTCGATGCACTCTATGTCACGAAAGACAACATCCGTGTCTGTTTCCCTTCTATCGAGTTCGATTGTTTATACAAAATAAAAGATCAAGTCTGTCCTCGTTTTGTTCTCGAGTTTTATTGTCGAATCCGTACCTTCACTGATGATGATGGTAATGTCTTTCTTGATTTTTGGATTCAAAACCAAAATATCATCCTGTCTGTCTCCGAGATTGGACAAATTCTCGGTGTTCCTGCATATGGTCAGTGTGCATACACTGAAGACCATTCTCTTGAGTCTCTCTTCTATAATCTTGAGAATGTAAGTGCCTATCGCACTGAAATTCCCGACCTCGAGTCCATGAAACAAGTCATCCAAACACCTCGAGTCGTCCACACGTATCAAAAGCGTGATGGTTCAATTATCTACCTTGACCCAAACCGTATCTACCTCAAAGAGCTCCTTCCCGACCTTAGAAGTTGGGAATTCCTTCTTCGTGAGAACGTGTTGAGCCTTGCAGGCAACCGTGATCATGTCTCTGCGAGTCTCGCCCATATGCTCTACTGTCTTAGTATCGAGGAACCATATAACCTCGCATACTATATGGTCAAAAGGATGGCCAATATTCACAGTCGCTCGGATAAGCTCATGCCATATGGTATGCTGCTTACTCGCCTTTTCCATTGGGTCATGGAACATTTTCCCAATCTCCAAAGTGTCGACTATGTCCTAGTCAATCCTGTTATGAAACCTTTTGGTGGACCACGACGTCGCACAAAGCAACGTAAGGACAAAGGGTCCAAACATGGTCGTAAATCCACTTCCGATATTCCCCATTCTTCCTCCTCATTCAGTCACAGTTCGTCCTCTCAACCCATGGATGAGGATGATGATGAGGTGAACGAAGAAGGAACGTCTTGTCCACGTTCTCATTCTCCCGACATCTACTTTGACAACCTTGACACCTCATCATTTCGACGTACAACCGACCTCGAAAACGGGATGGTCAACCTATCCCACGTGATGAGAAGGCAAACTACAATGTACAATAGACAAGTGGAGATGCATGAGAAAACTATCGGGGGATTCAAGTCCATCGGCAAGGCGATCAAAGGACTTGGGAACAAGATTAAAAAGTTGGGGAAGAAACGAGACTAGTTAGGATTAGTTTAAGTAGTACTATTAACTTAAGTATTATTAAGCTATTATAAATAAAGTCATGGCAATGTCCATAAGCATTAACTTGCTTGAAATGTTCTCCTTTAACATTTCACACTTGAACATGGTTAATTTGCTTAGTTAATTAATCTTTATGTTAATCAATCTTGTCTAGTTCATGCATGTTCTATTATTTTATTACATGCACTAGATGTTAAACTTGATTGAATTCATGCATGCTTAATAGTTACCTAAATACATAGATGAGCATATGATCATGTTAGTTGCTAGTTGAAACTAGCTTTAGGAATTCTATGTGTTTAGTGATTTGAGGCTTTGAAATTTGCAGCCAATGGATTCCCCAGAAAATTTCCCCATTTAGGCTGCCTAAAACCTGCAGACCTGGAAAGAAGGTCAAAAGAGCCCACGGCTCCATTAAATAGGCCATGGCTCCACTAAATTTTGTGGTGCCGTCGTACCTTTAATGGTACCGTGCCTCTGGAAGACGAATTTAACAATTCTCTTTCACTTTTTGACTTTCTTTTCCTGAAAAACTGCAAACAAAACCTGATTCCCATGCACCCAAATCCCCAAATTCAACATCCTTTTCAACCTTGCATACTTATGATTTGGCTATTTAAGCTAACATTATGCATTGCCATCTTCACACCTTCACAACTCACCATTCCTACACCATGTCTTCCACCATTGCTTCCACCTCACACAAGAACAAGAAACCTAGATTCAATATTAAACCAAAAAATCAAACCACTCTAGTTGATCAATGGATCAAGAATGTTCACACACCTCAATCATCAACTAAACCTATCACCAATGACATTGCCTTCATTGATCTCACCTTGGATGATGAAGATGAAACCCACACACCCATAACCTCTACCAAATCATCATCTTCCTTCACTACACCCCAAGCTCCATCTAAGGCAACCTCTAACAAACCCACATCCTCATCCTCTACAACAAGAACCAACACACACTCATCTCAACCTAGTCCCATTCACCCTTTAGCCTTAACACTCAACTCATCACCATCAACTTCCCTTGAATTGGGAACTAACACAACACCCTCATCACTTTCACCATCACCACAACCTCTAGCTCTCACCCTCACCTTATCACCAATAACTCAATTTGAATTTGGGAGCAACACATCATCACCTTCCATATCACCATCACCTCAACACTTAATGGGTTATCCCATCCTTTATCCCCTACACACACATACCTTAAGTTGTGCTTGTTGCCATCACAACTTTGAGCTCATCATGAACCTTAGAGATGAGCTTAGCTTTAGGTTTTCATACCTAGAACACCTCCTCACACCACCCATGGGACCCATCATCCTTCCACCACCTCCACCACACAATAGCCCAAACTAAACATGATTGTGTTTGGTCTCCCAATAAATGATTAGGAACCTTTTGAAGTTGGAAGCAAATCTAGAAGCCTCATGTTACTTTAGATGTTTATGTGTCTTCTTGTTAGCTTAATTTGCTTCCCCAATGTAGTCATACTTATGTATGACATTTATTTTATATTTATGAAATGGGATTTTCATTTTGGCTACTTAGTCATATTTTTTTGTGGTTGGATATTTGTCAAATGTGCTACGTGTTAGATATTGTATATTTATCGTCTAACCTTGTTTTGTAGCACGAGCCATTGCTCAATTCCTTTGTGTTCTCCAAATGAGGGGGAGTACACATCAAGGGGGAGCCTTCGTCACCTTTTTGATTAGACTAAAAGGGGGAGAAATGGGAGTAAACTCATTAAAAACTTGTTAACACTAATTTTAACCTAACATGAGTTTATATTTTGTCATCATCAAAAAGGGGGAGATTGTTGATGCAAATAATGTTCTAAAAACGTTATTTATATCTTTCGATTACTTCACGTTTTGAGGATGACAAAATGTGAAATCACGATACGTTAAAATCAACGTAAACAAGTCTTTAATCGGAAGATCCCGTTTCTACGCAAATCACTCTTGAACAAAGTTACAACTTGAGCTAGTGATCAAAGAAGTGAATTTATGTTTTGAAAATTCACATTTTAAATAGGAAAAAACATTTTTTCAAAAATATACATGACAAATTATTTTTGAATTATTAAGAAATGTTTTAATGGAAAAATTAGTTTGAAAATCATAACAGCTATTTTTCCCCCCAAAATCAGCTCCAACCTTCCCCAAATAAGTTATCACCAGAAAAGACAAAATTTGGAGCGTCCTAGTCTACGACGGCTCCACGGTTCCGTTAAATTTAATGGAGCCGCGGGGTATTTAACGGAGCCGTCCGTACCATTTTTTCTGTAACGTTCAGATCTTTCTTGCCTATAAATATCAGCCCCTTTCACAGTTTTAGGCACCCTTCACACACAGAAAAATCCCCTAGCTTAATCCTCTCAAACCTTTCACTTCTTTAGATTAGTTTTCTTTGTTTCAAGAGTGATCCAATCATCCTTCAAGTGATCCTCTTCATACCTCTTCATTAGCAAGAGAAGAACACAAGTATCCAAGTAGATACAAGGTGTTGTCATCCCTCTTCATTAGCAAGAGAAGAACACAAGTATCCAAGTAGATACTAGGTGTTGTCGTCCCTCTTCATTAGCAAGAGAAGAACTCAAGTATTCAAGAAGATACAAGAGTTATAGTTGTTAGGTTTTTGTAACACTTGTTACAACCTTGTTGTATCTTTGCATACATCAAGCTTTCTTATCTTTTGTGAGTAAGAGTGAAGATCAAGTGTGATCTATAGAGATAGTGAACATCTCTTATAGCCATTGGGCTTGTGTGATTGATCAAGAAGATCAAGGGTCGATAGATTAGTGTTAGTTGAGTAGAGTGAAGTGAGTGTTGATCATTGTGATCGTGTTGAGATCTTGGTGATCTCTTGAAGCCACTGGGCTTGAGTGTTTGGTCACGTGGACCTTGGTAGATTGGTGCTAGCTAAGATTAGCACTCGACATCTAGCTTAGTGTCGGTAATAGGATAAGCGACGTGTACAGTTTTCTCCTCCTGAAGGGAGGTTGTTGATATAGTGTTTGAAACTCTCGAGTGTGGTACTCGGGGAGTGGAGTAGGGCGAAGAAGAGCTTCGTAGCCGAACCAATATAAATCCTCTGTCTCGGTTCGATCTTTCCAACTCTACTCTTTACTTTTATTTGTTATTATTACTTAGCTTAGTGTGTAGTTCATATTGGTGTTGATTGGTTACACATAAAGTTCAAATCAAAGTTTCCAATTGCTAACTTTTAAAACAAGATTTTTAAAAGGATTTTTAAACCGGTAAACTATTCAACCCCCCTTCTAGTTTCCCACAATTGGTATCAGGAGCCACGTCAGTCAAGTCTTTAAAGTATATCGTATTTTAAAACTTGAATCGATCAATGGATTCTGACAAATATCTAGAAGGGCAATCTATGCAAAGACCACCACTTTTCGAAACCGATTGTTTTATATATTGGAAAACAAGATTCGAAACGTATGTGAAATCAAAAGACATTGATCTTTGGCATGTTATTACCGAGGGTGACTTTCAACCTATTCAAATGAATCCGGAAACTAAAAAGGATGAAATAGTTTCTTATGATAAACAAAGTGATGAACTTAAAAGGAAATTAGCCAAAAATAATGAGGCTAAAATGATGATTTATAATGCTTTGGCTAAAAAGGAATTCGAAAGAATTTTCATGTGTATTACGGCAAAAGATATTTGGAAAACTTTGTTAGTCACTCACCAAGGCAATAACCAAGTCAAAGAGAACAAGATAGATCTTCTTGTTCAACAATATGAACAATTCTCCATTTCGGAGGATGAGTCAATTGATAATGCTTTTGCTAGATTTAATACTATTATCACTAGTCTTAAAGCTCTTGATGAAGGTTATTCTAGTAAGAACTATGTTAGGAAGTTTCTTAGAGCTCTACATCCTAAATGGAGAGCAAAGGTCACCGCCATAGAAGAGTCAAAGGACTTGGCGGCATTGTCACTCGATGAACTTATAGGAAATTTGAAAGTTCACGAGATGATCATCAAGAAGGACTCCGACATTGTCAAAGGCAAAAGCGAGAGAGTTAGATCTCTAGCATTAAAGGCCAAGAAGGAGTCCAGTGATGAGGAATGTTCGAGTTCTGGTAGTGAAGATGAAGAGTACGCACTAGCCGTTAGGAACTTTAGAAAGTTCTTTAGGAGGAAAGGTAGATTTCCTAGACAACCTCGCGATGAGAAGAGGTCATCCCAAAGAAATCATGATGAAAGAAAAGGGACAAGTGATAGGAAATGCTATAGATGCAGAGATTCTAATCACTTCATAGGAGAATGTCCTAAGCCACCAAAATCCAGCAACCAAAGAGCCTTTGTAGGAGGCTCTTGGAGTGATAGCGGTGAAGAAGAAGAGAAGAAGCCTAACGATGAAAAGTGCCTAATGGCTCAAGCTTCTAACGAGGTACATTCCGACTCTTCTTATTATAGTGATAATAATTTGTCAATAGATGATAGAAAATTGCATGACGAATACAACAAACTATGCGTAGTTAGTACTAAGATCTTAGGTAGAAACACAAAACTTAAGTTAAAACTACAAGAACTAGAACTACAAGTCCTAGAACTAAAAGATCAAGTCAAAAGACTTGAGAAAAACAAGGAAGTAGACTTAGGATGCGGGTCATGTATAAGTCTTCAAGTAGAAAATGAAAAACTTAAAGAAAATGCTTTAAGAATCATTAATTTTAATGAAGGAACTAAAACACTTAATGATATACTTGAAAACATTAGATATAGTGAACATGACCGTGCGGGTTTAGGTTTTGACCCAAATCAGGCTTCTACAAGTGGTACCAAACAAGTTAAATTTGTAATGCCTGAAACGTCTAAGTCTGAAGGGGACGGCACCACTAAAGGTACAGACGGCACCACTAAATTTAGTGGTACCGTGGTACCGTCTGGTGCTGAAGACGAAACTGGGTGAATTTTAAAAAGTAGTCTAAGTCCTAAACTGAGTCACATAGTTAAAAATAGTTCTAGAGTGTCTACACCTAGTAAAGGGGAGGTCAAAAGCTCTTACAAACCATTGTCATCTCCCGAACATGGATTTGTAAAGCGTGACACTAGGTCGACTACTCCTCCACCTAGAAAGGTGAACACTCCCAAACCTCGGTCTAGAACTCCTCTACCGAGAGGTAACCTTAGAAGACAAAATCATCCAAGTAACTTTCTCGTAACTTGGAATGATCGTCCACCACAAGGTTACTTACCATGGGAAATGTGTCCTCCATTCTCACATCCTAAACTAACGCAACAAATGCGTAGGATGTTTGACTCTAACAACTTTGGACCCATGAGATATTGGGGACCAGATGCTTGAACTTTTGTTTTGCTAGGAAAACATGAGTGTAAATAAATTTCGGAGTCTAACAAAAGGAGTATGATGTGTTATCAAACAAGCCTGGTGACGCAAAAGTCAAGTCGTGTCTTATATGCTCAACATTCAACAAAGGTAGTCTAATCCTCTAGTTTTAAGAGCAACACCTCAGGCACAGGTACGCTTTCTTAAAACACCCTTTGTTAGTGGTAATGTTTGGCATGAAATAGTGTAGTTAGAATCTATCATGATAGGCACTATAACACAGAAACTTTATTCACAGCTCATCATGTCGAACTAAACTTGTCCAGAAATGTTCGATGATCGCTTGAAGATCATGCGTGACAAGTTTGAATTAAGTATTGATGAGTGAATCAAGTTTCCTTCCTTGCACATAAGTAATCTTGCCTAATTTTAAGTATCCCTTTAAACTTATGTATACTATATGTATGAGATACATAGTTCAAGTAATAGTCTTAATTGACACTGACGCCCATATCCGCAAAAACGAAACACACAAGAGACAAAGAAGGTGAGTGCGCGGATATAACTAGGTTAGGGGCATAAGAGGTAAAGTAGATTACCTAATGACAAGTAGGTCCATTGTCATGAATAGTGTTGGCTTTGTGCCCACTTTTAAGAAGTGTCCCAAAACCTCTTACATCAAAGTGTTTAATGTATCATACCATACATTAAAGATACTATACACTTGAGATTACGATATCTCGAGGAGATTGATGTAGAAAATGTTTCTATACCAACTCTGATAATGTGAGAGTTAATTTGGATTGAAACATAAAGAGTAAAGTTTGCACCTTCATAGGTTTGTTAACAGACATCTTGGTTCCCCAAGAAACAAACAACTCTCGTTGTCTCCACGACCAAATCCGAGTACGTAAGCGCCGGAAAGGCAAGACAACAAACACTATGGATGGGACAACCCCCTATGAAGAGTAGCAGTCAAGATGCCATTGGACTTAACCGGGAACCCTTTAGTTTGCTCATGAACATAGCTCATCGAAGTACATCATCTCCTCCGTCACGAGAATGTCAAAAGAGAATTCTTTCTTTTGAAAAATCTCTCTTAAAAGACAGCAATCGTCACTTCTCTAACCCATACGTTCTCGTCACCCCTCTTATGACTATTTGAATATTTCTCTGGAAATATTAAAGTCATCTTTCACGTCTCATCATATGACTTCTCAAGTCATTCCTCTCATCCCGCTCATGACTATTTCAATATTTCTATGGAAATATTAAAGTCATCCCTCGCGTCATACCTTATAACCTTTTTATCCCCTCTATGACTTCTCAAATGTTTCACGGGAAATATTGAAGTCATTCTCTACGAATCACCCATGACTTCTTAAGTCATCTATCTAACTCGTCTCATGACTTTTAGAAATTCCTCTAGAAGTTCTAAGTCATTCCCTCACAACTCATCACATGACTTTTTGAATATTTCAAGGGAAATATTAAGTCATTCCTTGCGTCTCATATTCCGACTAATTAAATATTTCATGGGAAAATATTATAGTCATTCACCAAAACACAACTCATGACTTCTAATTATTTCACGGGAAATATTACAAGTCAATCCTCATCAAATGACAACTTAGTCAATTTCCTTGGAAACGCTAAGGTCATTCCTTGTCATCTCGTCTAATCGTTTTCGTCAAAAAGTTTATTAGGTATAAACTTTTTCCTCGTGTCAAAAAGTCTTACTAAATAAGTAAGATTAATCAGCCAAAAGTCAAAACGGAAGAAAAATTGGACCATCAGATATACGGCTCCATTAAAGAGACACGGCTCCACTAATGTTTAATGGAGCCGTGGAGCCGTGCATTTGAAATACGCGCCCATTTCCCTTTCTTCTGCACAGACTTTCCAAACACACCCAAAAACACTTTCACTTGCTGTCAAAACCGAACCATAACACCTTAATTCAACTAAACTCTTGCAAATCAAGATTGAGGCATTGGAATCAACAAATCCTAATCACAAAATCACTAATTGTAAGTAAATCACTCTTAATTTCGTTTAATTTGAGTCCAAGGTTTGTTCTTGAGTATAAATCCGAATTGGGGATTTTCAAAATTAGTTAAACCCTTGTGAAATTAAGACTAGGATTAGACAATGTAGCATTCACATGATTCCCTAAACCTAGGATTTCCAAAAACCCATTTATGTTGCAAAACCTAATCCGAAATTAATCACTAAATTCGGATTATGATTGATTATTTGTAATGGAATCATGTTTAGGATGATTAAAATTGAATTAGAAACGTTTTGCATTAAAGCTTTTCAAACTTAAAGCTAGTTGGCGCCATGTTGAGGCATTTGCCAAATACCCCAATTCGATCATTTTTCGAAAAACTTCACAAATATAGGATCATGAAACCTTTTTCATGCATTGTTGATGCAAATTAAAAACGTTTTTGCATGCATACATGAACTCTCAAATATGGGTCAAAGTACATATTTGATATGTATTGTTCGACATATTTGATTGAGCTAAAGTGAAGTTAGGAGCCTTTAGGTAATCTCATTAGGATAGTTTTAAGAGTCGAGATTGCCACACCTCTACATTGCTTGCATTTAGGCACACACACTAGAAGTGTAATCATTAAAATGCAATGAACTAACATATACAAAAATATTTTTTATTAGATAACAATGCCTCGAAATGATTATCAAGATACCAGACAATACATCCTCAGTACTCTTGAAAATCTAAACATTCCTGATGAGCAAAGAGCTTATTTTGCAAAAGTCCAAAATCGATACATACACGAAGGGCGTGTAGTCGATGCACTCTATGTCCCGACAGACAACATCCGTGTCTGTTTCCCTTCTATCGAGTTCGATTGTTTATACAAAATAAACGATCAAGTCTGTCCTCGTTTTGTTCTCGAGTTTTATAGTCGAGTCCGTACCTTCACTGATGATGATGGTAATGCCTTTCTTGATTTTTGGATTCAAAACCAAAATATCATCCTGTCTGTCTCCGAGATTGGACAAATTCTCGGTGTTCCTGCATATGGTCAGTGTGCATACACTGAAGACCATTCTCTTGAGTCTCTCTTCTATAATCTTGAGAATGAAGGTACCTATCGCACTGAAATTCCCGACCTCGAGTCCATCAAACAAGTCATCCAAACACCTCGAATCGTCCACACATATCAAAAGCGTGATGGTTCAATTGTCTACCTTGACCCAAACCGTATCTACCTCAAAGAGCTCCTTCCCGACCTTAGAAGGTGGGAACTCCTTCTTCGTGAGAACGTGTTGAGCCTTGCAGGCAACCATGATCACGTCTCTGCGAGTCTCGCCCATATGCTCTACTGTCTTAGTATCGAGGAACCATATAACCTCGCATACTATATGGTCAAAAGGATGGCCAATATTCACAGTCGCTCGGATAAGCTCATGCCATATGGTATGCTGCTTACTCGTCTTTTCCATTGGGTCATGGAACATTTTCCCAATCTCCAAAGTGTCGACTATGTCCTAGTCAATCCTGTTATGAAACCTCTTGGTGGACCACGACGTCGCACAAAGCAACGTAAGGACAAAGGGTCCAAACGTGGTCGTAAATCCACTTCCGATATTCCCCATTCTTCCTCCTCATTCGGTCACAGTTTATCCTCTCAACCCATGGATGAGGATGATGATGAGGTGAACGAAGAAGGAACGTCTTGTCCACGTTCTCATTCTCCCGACATCTACTTTGACAACCTTGACACCTCATCATTTCGACGTACAACCGACCTAAAAAACGGGATGGTCAACCTATCCCACGTGATGAGAAGGCAAACTACAATGTACAATAGACAAGTGGAGATGCATGAGCAAACTATCGGGGGATTCAAGTCCATCGGCAAGGCGATCAAAGGACTTGGGAACAAGATTAAAAAGTTGGGGAAGAAACGAGACTAGTTAGGATTAGCTTAAGTAGTACTATTAACTTAAGTATTATTAAGCTATTATAAATAAAGTCATGGCAATGTCCATAAGCATTAACTTGCTTGAAATGTTCTCCTTTAACATTTCACACTTGAACATGGTTAATTTGCTTAGTTAATTAATCTTTATGTTAATCAATCTTGTTTAGTTCATGCATGTTCTATTATTTTATTACATGCACTAGATGTTAAACTTGATTGAATTCATGCATGCTTAATAGTTACCTAAATACATAGATGATCACATGATCATGTTAGTTGCTAGTTGAAACTAGCTTTAGGAATTCTATGTGTTTAGTGATTTGAGGCTTTGAGATTTGCAGCCAATGGATTCCCCAAAAAATTTCCCCATTTAGGCTACCTAAAACCTGCAGACCTGGAAAGAAGGTCAAAAGAGCCCACGGATCCATTAAATAGGCCACGGCTCCACTAAATTTAGTGGTGCCGTCGTACCTTTAATGGTACCGTGCCTATGGAAGACGAATTTAACAATTCTCTTTCACTTTTTGACTTTCTTTTCCTGAAAAACTACAAACAAAACCTGATTCCCATGCACCCAAATCCCCAAATTCAACATCCTTTTCAACCTTGCATACTTATGATTTGGCTATTTAAGCTAACATTATGCATTGCCATCTTCACACCTTCACAACTCACCATTCCTACACCATGTCTTCCACCATTGCTTCCACCTCACACAAGAACAAGAAACCTATATTCAACATTAAACCAAAAAATCAAACCAGTCTAGTTGATCAATGGATCAAGAATGTTCACACACCTCAATCATCAACTAAACCTATCACCAATGACATTGCCTTCATTTATCTCACCTTGGATGATGAAGATGAAACCCACACACCCATAACCTCTACCAAATCATCATCTTCCTTCACTACACCCCAAGTTCCATCCAAGGCAACCTCTAACAAACCCACATCCTCATCCTCCACAACAAGAACCAACACACACTCATCTCAACCTAGTCCCATTCACCCTTTAGCCTTAACACTCAACTCATCACCATCAACTTCCCTTGAATTGGGAACTAACACAACACCCTCATCACTTTCACCATCACCACAACCTCTAGCTCTCACCCTCACCTTATCACCAATAACTCCATTTGAATTTGGGAGCAACACATCATCACCTTCCATATCACCATCACCTCAACACTTAATGGGTTATCCCATCCTTTATCCCCTACACACACACCCTTAAGTTGTGCTTGTTGCCATCACAACTTTGAGCTCATCATGAACCTTAGAGATGAGCTTAGCTTTAGGTTTTCATACCTAGAACACCTCCTCACACCACCCATGGGACCCATCATCCTTCCACCACCTCCACCATACAATAACCCAAACTAAACATGATTGTGTTTGGTCTCCCAATAAATGATTAGGAACCTTTTGAAGTTGGAAGCAAATCTAGATGCCTCATGTTACTTTAGATGTTTATGTGTCTTCTTGTTAGCTTAATTTGCTTCCCCAATGTAGTCATACTTATGTATGACATTTATTTTATATTTATGAAATGGGATTTTCATTTTGGCTACTTAGTCATATTTTTTTGTGGTTGGATATTTATCAAATGTGCTACGTGTTAGATATTGTATATTTGTCGTCTAACCTTGTTTTGTAGCACGAACCATTGCTCAATTCCTTTGTGTTCTCCAAATGAGGGGGAGTACACATCAAGGGGGAGCCTTCGTCACCTTTTTGATTAGACTAAAAGGGGGAGAAATGGGAGTAAACTCATTAAAAACTTGTTAACACTAATTTTAACCTAACATGAGTTTATATTTTGTCATCATAAAAAAGGGGGAGATTGTTGATGTAAATAATGTTCTAAAAACGTTATTTATATCTTTCGATTACTTCACGTTTTGAGGATGACAAAATGTGAAATCACGATACGTTAAAATCAACGTAAACAAGTCTTTAATCGGAAGATCCCGTTTCTACGCAAATCACTCTTGAACAAAGTTACAACTTGAGCTAGTGATCAAAGAAGTGAATTTATGTTTTGAAAATTCACATTTTAAATGGTACAAAACATTTTTTCAAAAATACACATGACAAATTATTTTTGAATTATTAAGAAAGGTTTTAATGGAAAAATTAGTTTGAAAATCATAACAGCTATTTTCCCCCCCAAAATCAGCTCCAACCTTCCCCAAATAAGTTTTCACCAGAAAAGACAAAATTTGGAGCTTCCTAGTCTACGACGGCTCCACGGTTCCGTTAAATTTAATGGAGCCGTGGGGTATTTAACGGAGCCGTCCGTACCATTTTTTCTGTAATGTTCAGATTTTTCTTGCCTATAAATATCAACCCCTTTCACAGTTTTAGGCACCCTTCACACACAGAAAAATCCCCTAGCTTAATTGTAACACCTCTATCCGACAAGGGTAAAGATGTCACAATAATGGTTTCATATCAGAACAAACACAAGCATATGACATAAATAATACAATTGAATTTCAATGGTTACAATGAAAAGTCTGAAACTACAAGGTTACAAATGAGATATACAATAATTACTAAGTCTGAATATAAGCTCTTCTAGTCATCTCTATTTATAAATAGCTATCAAGGTCTTCTAAGTCCAAGGTACTCTCCACTCATACCCAGCTTCCAAACTAAAACCTGCCGCAGGAAAAGAAATGCGGCTGAGCTTAAAAAGCCCAGTGAACAGATATAAAGGTAACAAGTAGTAATAATGGGATAGTGAAGTAAGTGAAACAATGCATGGTATAACAAGAGTTAGGAAAGAATAAAAAGGTTATGCAGATATATCAAGAGTAAGAAATAGTTACAGTAGATAAGAGTAAAGGGAACAATAATCCTAACCCGAGCCCAAGTCAAATCAAGTCAAGTCAAGTATTAAGTCAAGTGTCAGGTCAAGTATGTATCCGGAGGGGTGACCTTGGGATACTAAGTACAAGGTAATAAGGTAAAGGGAAAAACAGTAATCCACTACGAGCCCAAATCAAATATCAAATAGCAAGGTGTACGGAGGGGAGTCCTCGGTACCAAGTACAAGGTGAGGGGATACCTCCAAGGGGTGGAGTCATGAGCTCCCAAGATGTGAAAGACGTGTATCGCACACATCATCAGTCACCAAGTATAACAAGTAATATAAACAAGTCAAGTCAAGTCAAATCTAGGATGCATCCATACGCCCCAGGTGGCCAAGGTCTGCCTCTACGAAATAAATCATTAACAAGTCAGGGACGGGACAGGTCATCACTCTCCTGCCCTAGAGTCATGTCATCGGTGCATCAATGACATGGACATGAAACCCTCATGCCTAGTTATGGCTCATAGTCTCAAACTGTGGGTCAATGGTCAAGTATCAAATGTCAAGTATCAAGTTCAAGTTCCAAGTTCAAGTTCAAGTTCCATATCAAGTTGTTCAAGTCAAATTTCCCATTTCAAGTGGTTCAAGTCAAGTTTCCAATTCAAGTGTATCAAGGTTCAAGACAAGAGATCATAGCAAAGGTTCAATTTAAAAGTTCATTTAAAAGAAATCCTTTAATAATGGTTTTAGTAAAAATGATCTTTCAAAATAGTTTTCACAACAATGGTTTTTCAAAACAGTTTTTCATAAAGATAGTTCTTAAAAGTTATTTTCATAAAACTTTAGTAGAATTACATTTAAAAGTGGTGTCGCATCGTTTTAAAATAGCTTTTCTCAAAACATTTTCATATATAATTAAGAAAGTTTCCACATCCAGTTTTAATATCAAGTAAATCTTCTAGGTGTCCAAGGATTTGAATATTCAGGTCAAAGGTGATGAACGAAGTATGTCAAGTATCAAGGGAACATGGCATGGTTCAAAACAAGAAATCAAGGCAAGGGTTCAAAGCAAGGTTCAGATCAAGTGGATCATATCAAAGGTTCACAATACAAGGGGAAACATAGTAATGTTCACAAATCAAGGGGAGCATAGCAAGGTTCAAGCAAGTAAGAAAGACAAGAGAAAGAGTTCATGAGAAACCTGTGAGAAGGTCAGAATATCTGTACATTATACCGCGAATGATAACACATCAAGAAATATAAAGGTCAGAAACAAACTCCATCTTCAGCGAATCAGGCAGCCTTCATGATGATCGGATGAGGTGTGGAGGATTTGCACCTCTTGGTTAGGATAAAACACAAGCAAAACTCAAAACCAACGAACCAAGCTTCTAAAATTCGATCTCCCATTTTTCTACCCTTCTTCAATCATCAAAGAACCCAGGAAAAATAGCCAAGAACTTGGTAAAATGATGGTGGCCGACTTTGAGTTTTTGTGGTGATCGTGTAGGGTTTTTGGAATGAAAAGAGGAAACAATAACTAAACCGTGTATATGATTGAGGAGGGGGGAGGGAATTTCTGTCCAACATAATTAGGTAGGATCTAGAATTTATTTTCATAATATTTTCCCCATTTGTATAATGTTTATCTTTTATATCTTTTATTTAATTTATTTTAAAATGCAAAGTATAATTACATTGTTAATATTTTCGGCCCATGTGAACTTTTATGGAGTGACAACATTTTTAGAATGTTAAAATGTTCTTGTAAAAATTATCATATCTCATATGTTGCTAATTTCCAAGAGTTTAGGATTTACTTGATGTTTTATTCAAGTATTTTCGAAAATTTTAAATTACAAGGGTATTTTGGTAATTTTGCATGTTTTGAAATTTTGGGTTTTACAACTTCTTCCCCTCTAAAAGAAAATTTTCGTCCTCAAAATTTGAAGTCGCAAAGTTTAGACGAAGTCGTAGCAAATCGCAAAAGATCGTCACAAACATTCTCACGCCCGAGGAAGTTCTTCCAAAAAGGATCTTCAGACCAATAGTTTCTCATGACTCAATCAAAACAAGGTGGGTTCAAATTCCTCAGAAGGAGACAAGTTAGGTTAATCCTGATCAAAAGGTCCATGCAATATAAAGTAAATGATAGGTGAATCTTCTGGAAAATTCATATGGAATACGAACAGAATTTCGAATCAAATTAACTGTATCAACAGTAGAGAGCTCTTCAAGGAGTTTAAGAATTATAACTGAGGTCAACAGAATGCAAAACGAGAGTCCAAACTCTTCCAGATATCTAATGAACAAAGGCAGAGTATACGCGTAGGTAGGGTGAACCTAAAGTCTCACTAATCACGGATAATCCAACGGAGATCAAATTCTAAACTTCTTAGGTACTCCCAAAGATATCCTATGGCCACAATGAGTGCACGTTATATGGTGTAAGTATTATCACGTTGATCAGGCGTCAAAATTACTAGCACCACATAAATATGCCTTCATGATGATCATACTTTATCTCGAGTCGTGAGCAAAACAACCTATCTTAATCCACCTAGTACTTCTACAGTCTCAGAGGTCAACAAAATCAAATGTCATAGTGAAGAGGGAAAACAAAACTACTCGTAAGAGTATCGGAATCCCAGATTGCTTAGCAGAAGTAAGGTACGCCATCCACAAGTATCAGATCTTCCACAATTCGCCAAAATTCCCCAAAACAAAGCCATCATCGAACATACGAAAAATAAACACGGAACTGAAATGCTTCTAGGGAACTTAAATCATTAGAGGATCTTATTACTATATAACGAAGCTTAAGTGAGTCAACGGAAGTGAAAGTTAGTCGTCAATAACTTCGGCCTTCATAGAATCAATTCTTCCATGCATAAAAGGTCTGTTGCAAAAATCCATTAATTCAAAACATCCAATCTCTTCAAGTCCGGTTAATCTGTCTTCGTTTGTCCAACCATCTGGAAGTGAAACAAAATCGTGAACTTGCGTCTGGTTCATCAAGCCTCCTGCAGTTCTTCTTGGAATGTGATGGAGTCATGTGAATTTCTGGCACGATCTTCAAATCCCCTCATCATCCAGTCTGCTTCCGCTCTCAATTCATCTTAGTACAACCAAGATGAATAGGGAAGTGAGACTGCAAGTCTTCATCAACTCCAGGTTCGCCGTCTTGACTAGATTTTCTTCTTCTGCATCGCCCACACTTCTGCTTTGTAAGGAATGTCTTCACTCTTCAGGGTAGCCGCCGTTGTTGTCAACTCCAGGTCATGCAGTGAAGTAATGCTTCTAGTTGTCTTAACAAATACCAACCTCCCAGAATGCACAATTGATCGTCAAATTTCTAACAAAGTGCAAAAAATGATTTTCATGTTCTTCCTCGTCTCCGAATGTACTATTAAGTCATACAATGACCATTTGCTCAAGTACTCACGAGAAAACATCACTTATCAAGTTCACAAAATAGTCAGAGCTTTAGCTAATACTATTAGCGTCACTAATCGTCATAGCAGTCGTTACGAATACGGAAGCCAATTCCAGAAATAACCTCAATTCATACTTTCATCTGAAGGAAACTTCGCGCTCTGAATTTGAATAGATACATAGTCTTTTAGGGTGGAGAATTAATAGTTCCTAGCAGCAATACGGTTCAACTTTCAACACGTATCTCCTGTCATCATTCTTCTTTATCGCGAACGAAACTGAAACACGCCCAAAAGATACACTTAAGCAAACTCACTTCCTGGTCTTCGGTTGCTACTCTTCCCGGTTGCTCAAATCAAACTGGTATATCTGAAAGACATCTTCGCTTGCTGGCTAGACAATCTCTCAGTATCATGTCAAATCCTATTTCACACTCCGGTGGAAAACTTGGTGGTTCAACCAAGAATCATATTCAGAAAACTCAGGGTGCCAAATACTCTCAAGGTAAGGTTCATTCATTGGTGTACGAAATGGGTTCTAGGAAAACTTCATAACCGCGAAAGTAACACACAAGTCTCCAGAATAATAGTGATAGCCAAAAGTTTAACAATCGGTAATCATGGTAGGGAGTTTAAATTTTTTTTTCCAGACGCCAAAGGTGAGACATAGGAGGATATTTGTCAATATTTTGAATGTTCAATAAACCAATCCCTTATTAGAATAAAATCGGAGTTAACTATCCAAAGAAAGATAGGTCAACATAGCGAATCTTATCGTTCAAAAATGAGAGGAAAACATTCTTATACTCGTGGTTAAACACCACAAGACTTCTCATAGGGACAGAGATGGGTAAGACGAAATCAAATAGCGTCGGGAGATTCATAGATGTTTATCAAAAGCAAGAGACAAATCACAGAATGTATCAAGTACGTCATCGCCATGGAGATTCTCAGAATGCCCGAAGAGGCATCAAAATGATTAACAAAAGGATCAGAGGTCAGAGTCGTAATCTGAAGATAAGGATCAAATAGTGTCAGGCAATTACTATGCAATTCTCAATGCCTTCAAGATTTATTTAGGTTTCAAATCTTAGGTGGTGCAAAGCATAAGCTTTCAATCTCCAAAAGTGATCTCAACAGGCTTTAACCAAAAGCAAGGCATGAATCAGAGTGATGCGGAAGCAATGCTACTTACATAGATATCTTAGTCTACCCATTCCTCACCGGTAATAACTTAAGTTCTTATGGGGAAATCCTAAAGCAAGTTTTCAAAGGTTGTCTTATGAGCGCCTACAGTGGAAACTTAATGGTCCAAAATTCACAGGTCAAGGGTAAATGTATTACGAGTCGCAGCCTGTCGCTCAGATACCATAAATTGTAACACCCCAACCCGACAAGGGTAAAGATGTCACAATAATGGTTTCATATCAGAACAAACACAAGCATATGACATAAATAATACAATTGAATTTCAATGGTTACAATGAAAAGTCTGAAACTACAAGGTTACAAATGAGATATACAATAATTACTAATTCTGAATATAAGCTCTTCTAGTCATCTCTATTTATAAATAGCTATCAAGGTCTTCTAAGTCCAAGGTACTCTCCACTCATACCCAACTTCCAAACTAAAACCTGCCGTAGAAAAAGAAATGCGGCTGAGCTAAAAAGCCCAGTGAACAGATATAAAGGTAACAAGCAGTAATAATGGGATAGTGAAGTAAGTGAAACAATGCAAGGTATAACAAGAGTTAGGAAAGAATAAAAAGGTTATGCAGATGTATCAAGAGTAAGAAATAGTTACAGTAGATAAGAGTAAAGGGAACAATAATCCCAACCCGAGCCCAAGTCAAATCAAGTCAAGTCAAGTATTAAGTCAAGTGTCAGGTCAAGTATGTATCCGGAGGGGTGACCTCGGGATACTAAGTACAAGGTTATAAGGTAAAGGGAAAAACAGTAATCCACTACGAGCCCAAATCAAATATCAAATAGCAAGGTGTACGGAGGGGAGTCCTCGGTACCAAGTACAAGGTGAGGGGATACCTCCAAGGGGTGGTGTCATGAGCTCCCAAGATGTGAAAGACGTGTATCGCACACACCATCAGTCACCAAGTAAAACAAGTAATATAAACAAGTCAAGTCAAGTCAAGTCAAATCTAGGATGCATCCATACGCCCCAGGTAGCCAAGGTCTGCCTCTACGAAATAAATCAGTAACAAGTCAGGGACGGGACAGGTCATCACTCTCCTACCCTAGAGTCATGCCATCGGTGCATCAATGACATGGACAAGAAACCCTCATGCCTAGTTATGGCTCGTAGTCTCAAACTGTGGGTCAATGGTCAAGTATCAAATGTCAAGTATCAAGTTCAAGTTCCAAGTTCAAGTTCAAGTTCCATATCAAGTTGTTCAAGTCAAATTTCCCATTTCAAGTGGTTCAAGTCAAGTTTCCAATTCAAGTGTATCAAGGTTCAAGTCAAGGTTCAAGACAAGAGATCATAGCAAAGGTTCAATTTAAAAGTTCATTTAAAAGAAATCCTTTAATAATGGTTTTAGTAAAAATGATCTTTCAAAATAGTTTTCACAACAATGGTCTTTCAAAACAGTTTTTCATAAAGATAGTTCTTAAAAATTATTTTCATAAAACTTTAGTAGAATTACATTTAAAAGTGGTGTCGCATCGTTTTAAAATAGCTTTTCTCAAAACATTTTCATATATAATTAAGAAAGTTTCCACATCCAGTTTTAATATCAAGTAAATCTTCTAGGTGTCCAAGGATTTGAATATTCAGGTCAAAGGTGATGAACGAAGTATGTCAAGTATCAAGGGAACATGGCAAGGTTCAAAACAAGAAATCAAAGCAAGGGTTCAAAGAAAGGTTCAAATCAAGTGGATCATATCAAAGGTTCACAATACAAGGGAAACATAGTAATGTTCACAAATCAAGGGGAGCATAGCAAGGTTCAAGCAAGTAAGAAAGACAAGAGAAAGAGTTCATGAGAAACCTGTGAGAAGGTCAGAATATCTGAACCTTATACCGCAAATGATAACACATCAAGAAATATAAAGGTCAGAAACAAACTCCATCTTCAGCGAATCAGGTAGCCTTCATGATGATCGAATGAGGTGTGGAGGATTTGCACCTCTTGGTTAGGATAAAACACAAGCAAAACTCAAAACCAACGAACCAAGCTTCTAAAATTCGATCTCCCATTTTTCTACCCTTCTTCAATCATCAAAGAACCCAAGAAAAATAGCCAAGAAATTGGTAAAATGATGGTGGCCGACTTTGAGTTTTTGTGGTGATCGTGTAGGGTTTTGGAATGAAAAGAGGAAACAATAACTAAACCGTGTATATGATTGAGGAGGGGGGAGGGAATTTCGGTCCAACATAATTAGGTAGGATCAAGAATTTATTTTCATATTATTTTCCCCATTTGTATAATGTTTATCTTTTATATATTTGATTTAATTTATTTTAAAATGCAAAGTATAATTACATTGTTAATATTTTCGGCCCATGTGAACTTTTATGGAGTGACAACATTTTTAGAATGTTAAAATGTTAATGTAAAAATTATCATATCTCATATGTTGCTAATTCCCAAGAGTTTAGTATTTACTTGATGTTTTATTCAAGTATTAACGAAAATTTTAAATTACAAGGGTATTTTGGTAATTTTGCATGTTTTGAAATTTTGGGTTTTACATTAATCCTCTCAAACCTGTCACTTCTTTAGATTAGTTTTCTTTGTTTCAAGAGTGATCCAATCATCCTTCAAGTGATCCTCTTCATACCTCTTCATTAGCAAGAGAAGAACACAAGTATCCAAGTAGATACAAGGTGTTGTCATCCCTCTTCATTAGCAAGAGAAGAACACAAGTATCCAAGTAGATACAAGGTGTTGTCATCCCTCTTCATTAGCAAGAGAAGAACTCAAGTATTCAAGAAGATACAAGAGTTATAGTTGTTAGGTTTTTGTAATACTTGTTACAACCTTGTTGTATCTTTGCATACATCAAGCTTTCTTATCTTTTGTGAGTGAGAGTGAAGATCAAGTGTGATCTATAGAGATAGTGAACATCTCTTATAGCCATTGGGCTTGTGTGATTGATCAAGAAGATCAAGGGTCGATAGATTAGTGTTAGTTGAGTAGAGTGAAGTGAGTGTTGATCATTGTGATCGTGTTGAGATCTTGGTGATCTCTTGAAGCCACTGGGCTTGAGTGTTTGGTCACGTGGACCTTGGTAGATTGGTGCTAGCTAAGATTAGCACTCGATATCTAGCTTAGTGTCGGTAATAGGATAAGTGACGTGTACGGTTTTCTCCTCCTGAAGGGAGGTTGTTGATATAGTGTTTGAAACTCTCAAGTGTGGTACTCGGGGAGTGGAGTAGGGCGAAGAAGAGCTTCGTAGCCGAACCACTATAAATCGTCTGTCTCGGTTCGATCTTTCCAACTCTACTATTTACTTTTATTTGTTATTATTACTTAGCTTAGTGTGTAGTTCATACTGGTGTTGATTGGTTACACATAAAGTTCGAATCAAAGTTTCCAATTGCTAACTTTTAGAAAAAGATTTTTAAAAGGATTTTTAAACCGGTAAACTATTCAACCCCCCTTCTAGTTTCCCACACACTCATTCAAAACAAAAATTCCCACTCTCCTCTGTTGTCAAAACCGAACACCACACCCAAATCCTACTACACTCTTGAAAATCAAGACCGAGGCATTGTAATCAAAGAATCTTAATCACTACAACATAAATTGTAAGTCAATTAACTTTAATTTCTTTTCAATTTGAGTCTATGGTTTGTTCTTATGCATAAAATCGAATTGGGGTTTTTCAATTTTGGTTGAACTTTTATGCAATTAGGACTAGGATTAGACAATGTATAACTTGCATTATTCCCTAAACCTAGGATTTTCATAAACCCACTTACATTATATAATTTAGTCCGAATTTCCCTAGTTAAATCGGATTAAGATTAATTATTTTTAGTGAAATCATGTGTTGATATAAATAATGCCTAAAAACGTTATTAACATCTTTCGATATCTCTACGTTTTGATAATCACAAAATGTAAAATCATTAAACGAAATATTATGTCGTAAACAAGTATTTAGTTGTAAATAGTCACTTCAACAACTCAATCACTTAAGGTATGAATAAACAAATGCTTAATGCATTATATGATCAAAGGAACATTTTCTTAAACACTTGATTTTTTATAAAATGACACAAACATTTTATATCTTTTAGAAAATCATTTTTGGTATTAAATAAAAATGTTTAATCTATTATAAATTTATGAATTCAAAATTTCAACCAAAAATGGCAAAAATGTTCCAGAAAAACCTTCCCCACAAAAAGACAAAACTGGGCAACGTTCGGGTAGGGCGGCCCCCTTAATTTTACTAGGCGGCCCCCTTAATTTTAAGGGGACCGGCCACCTATTTAAGGGGACCGCCCCGCTCCTCCAGCTGTCAGATTTTGCCTATAAATACTGGTTCATCTCTGGACTTTTTCCTCACCTTTTGCACCTCAAACTTTTTGTTCTAAATCTCTTCTTCTATCTTTCTAAATCCTTTGATCATATATTCTTAAGCTTTTGTTTCAAGTGATCCAAAGCTTCAACCTCTCAAGTGCAAAAGAAGAATACTTCTATCCTTCAAGACAAGAAGTATTACAACTTGGTGTATCTCTTCCATCCAAGTTGTTGGTGTATCATAATTGTAAATCATTCATTTATTTGTATAAGTTGTGAATACTTGTTAGATAGGTGTGAGCATTGTTGGTTAGGCTAGATTAGTGTGTAGGTAGTGAAGGTGTGAAGAAGTTAAGGTGTGTAAGTAGTGAAGGTGTGAAGAAGTAGAAGAGTATATAAGTAGTGTAGAAGTTGTGAAGCCGTCGTGAAGAAGTCGTGAAGTAGCCGTGAAGAAGTTGTGAAGCCAGTGTGAAGAAGTTGTGAATAAGTTGTGTGAAGTTGTGAGATTGGTTCTAGCTACGATTAGAACTCGACATTTAGTTTTGTGTCGTTAAACCGGAGTAAGCGAAAGTTGTGTAAGGTTTTCTCCGCCATAAGGGAGCTTGTTGATATAGTGAAGAAAACTCTCGAGTTAGGTGCTCGGGGAGTAGAGTAGGGCAAGGAAGGTGTCCATGTAGCCGAACCACTATAAATCATTTGTCTCGCGGTTAGATCTTTCCATCTCTATCTTTCATTTCATTTCATTACTTTACTTGCATTGTTAATTTAGATCTACTTATATTTGTTCATATTGTTCAAGAGTTGAGTTCACATAAATTCGAATCTAAGTCTTTAAAAGTAAACAAAGTTTTTTTATAATAAATTAAAAAGACGTAAAACTATTCAACCCCCCTTCTAGTTTTCCACAATTGGTATCAAGAGCCACATCAAACAAGATTTTTAAAATTAATTGTATTTTAAAACTTGAAACGATCTATGGAATCAGAAAAATATTTAGAAGGGCAATCCATGCAAAGACCACCATTACTCGAGAGTGATGGTTTTCTTTATTGGAAAAATAGATTCGAAACTTATGTGAAATCAAAAGATCTTGATCTTTGGCATGTTATTATCTATGGTGATTTTTCTCCTATTCAAAATAAACCTTTAACTAAAATAGATGAAATTGTACCTTTTGAAAACCAAAATGATGATTTGAAAAAGAGACTAGCAAAAAATAATGAGGCTAAAATGGTAATTTATAACGCATTACCACGCAAAAAATATGAACGAATTTTTATGTGTCAAACCGCAAAAGAAATTTGGGATTCTTTATTAATCACTCACCAAGGTAATAGTCAAGTCAAAGACAACAAAATAGATCTTCTTGTTCAACAATATGAACAATTTACAATTCCTGAAGAGGAATCTATTGATAATGCATTTGCTAAATTTAACACTATCATCACAAGTTTAGAAGCACTTGATGAGACTTTTTCTAGCAAAAATTGTGTAAGGAAATTTCTTAGGGCATTACATCCAAAATGGCGCGCAAAGGTCGCGGCTATTAAAGAATCGAAGAACTTGATGACGTTATCGCTTGATGAACTTATCGGCAACTTGAAGGTTCATGAAGAAATTATAAAGAGAGACTCGGAAACAGTCAAGAGCAAGAAAGATAAAATCAAATCTCTTGCACTAAATGCCAAAAAGGAACTTAGTGATGATGACGATTCAAGTGACGATAGTGAAGACGAAGAATATGCAATGGCCGTAAGAGAGTTCAAGAAATTTTTCAAGAGACGAGGAAGACTCACAAGACAATCACGACATGAAAGTAGATCGCTTCAAAGAAATAGGAATGATAACTACGGGAAAAGAAAGTGCTTTAGATGTGGAAGCCCAAACCATCTCATTGGAGAATGTCCAAAGCCACCGGGTTATGATTACCATAGCGCCTTTGTTAGTGGAACATGGAGCGATAGTGATAAAGACGAAGTGGACAAAGCAAAAGACGAAAAATGACTTGTAGCTGAAGCTACCGATGAAATATGTCTAGGAATAAATTTGGAGCCCGACGAATGGATTAAGGATAGTGGATGCTCGAAGCACATGACGGGAAACCGCAAGTTATTCTCCTCCTACAAGGCATACAACGGAGGTAATGTTATTTTCGGTAGTGACTTTCGTGGAAAAATCATTGGCAAAGGTACGGTTTCTCAAGACTCCCTAACTATTGAAAATGTTGAGCATGTAGATAATTTAACATACAACTTGCTTAGTATAGGACAAATATGTGATAATAAGTGTAGGGTTACCTTTACAAATAAAGATAGCGAAATAGTTAAGGACGGAAAGGTCATAGGTAGAGGTATTAGGAAAGGTGGCGTTTATGTCATGAAACTAGGAAATAAACCGGAAGATAAAATATGTCTAGCAACCTTAGATGAAAACTCTACATTGTGGCATAGGAGATTAGGTCACGCAAATATGCAACAAATAGCCTCTAAGGAATTAGTTAGAAATTTGCCAAACCTAAGATATGACCAACACTTTTGCGATGCTTGTAAAATGGGAAAACAAGCACACGCTAGTCACAAAGCTAAGAATATAGTCTCCACTACTAGATGCCTAGAATTATTACACATGGACCTTTTTGGTCCATCCGCAGTGCGGAGTTACGGAGGTAACCGATATACCTTAGTAATTGTAGACGACTATTCACGATACACTTGGACTAGATTTTTAAGTGATAAAACCGAAGCCTTTAATAAGTTTGAAATATTTAGTAAAATGATTCAAAACAAATTAGGATGTTCTATAGTATCTATTAGGACGGACCATGGTCGGGAATTTGATACATCAAAACAAAGTAGACCGGATATCATGTTTAGTGTCTGTCTTTGTGCTCGCTTTCAAGAGGATCCCAAAACCTCTCACCTAGAAGCAGTTAAGCGTATCTTCCGATACATTAAAGGCACTATACACTTAGGATTATGGTATCCTAAGGGATCCGGCATAGAAACCATCTTCTATGCGGATTCGGATCATGCAGGAGATTACGTGGATAGAAAGAGCACTAGTGGTATTTGCACGTTCATGGGATGTTGTCTAACATCTTGGTTTTCGAAGAAGCAAACCGCTCTTGCAATTTCTACTACAGAAGCCGAATACGTAAGCGCTGGAAAGGCATGTCAACAAGCACTATGGATGAAACAAGCTCTCGTAGATTATGGCATTAGGTTAGATAATGTCCCAATTATGTGTGATATAAAAGGTGCTATAGATTTAAGTAAGAATCCTATTCAACACTCTAGGACTAAACATATAGAAATACGTCACCACTTCCTTCGCGATAACGTTAAAAAAGGAAACATATCTATAGAAAAAGTTGCATCGGAATATAACATAGCGGACATATTCACTAAACCCCTTAAGCGCGAACTCTTTAACCACTTACGTTTAGGCCTAGGAATGATGGAACAAATTGACTAAATTTTCTGCATTTTTGGTACATCTTTTCATCAGATGGGCGGACCCCTTAATGTTATAAAGGCAGCCCCCTTAATTATTAAGGGGACCGGCCTTCATTAAGGGGACCGGCCATCTGTCTGGCAAATTATTTTTTTTTCTTTCTTTTTCTTCCTCACATCTGTGTCTAGGAATCTATATTTTGCACAAAATTAAAGATTGGGAAACATTTTCCTTTTGCATAAACATATTTATATACAAAACCCAATCTATTTTATTCAAATCATTCTCACATCTAAGAAAACACATGAAAACCATTTTCTTTGCATTGTTGAATAATGCTAAGAACACTTTTCTTTCATGCATAAAATCTCACATGAATTGTCAAAATATATAATCTAATATATATCTTTGATATTCATATATTGAGCAAAATAAAATCAAGGAGACTTTGGATTGTTTCTTAGGAAATTTTTGCATTTATGAGTCGAAACAATCACATCTCCACATTTGTTGCATATAGGCACACACAAGAACAAAATTGCATATCACATCTCCACTTTTGTTCCATCACCTTCTTGTTAGTTTCTAGTGCCTTTATTCTATTACCCCCTTGCCTTATGTGATTAATAGTTTCAATATTCTTGATTGCTAGATATAATTGCTTGCTTATTTGCTTAATTAATATGTCTTGCATGCATAATTATTAATATGTTACATACCTTCTTGCCTCAAAGAGTTGGACTTGCCTAAAACCAAAAGCTCAAAACATAGCCCTCCTTACCTATTCCTGCAGAAAAACCCAATTCTGGAACTTAGAATGATACCAGATGGGCGGCCCCCTTAATTCATAAGGCGGCCCCCTTAATAATTAAGGGGACCGACCCTAATTAAGGGGACCGACCATCTGCAGGACGGGTTAACAAAATCTTTTTCTGCTTTTTAGCCCATTTCATCCTACTCTTCCCTAAATTCGCAAACATATTCTGTCCTGATCACCCCAACAAGTTTATCTATCCTTAATCACATCAATCCTCAACTATAAATAACCCCATTCCTCACCATATTCACTCATCTCATCTTTTGGGAATTAAACTTAAGCAGTTAGTACGATTGAAGAATACAAGAACAGTTAGGACTGCTGATGGAAGAACAGTTAGGACTGCTGATGAAGAACAGTTAGGACTGCTTAAGAGATCAAGGTGAAACCGTGTGAAGATAAATATAGAAAAGATATGGTATATATCTTATTTGTATAGAATGATACGGCTAGATGTTTTACTTGTATAGGACTCTTTGCATTATAAAAAGAGATCCTTAGTTAGGGTTTACATACATCTAATACCGAATACTTAATATCCCTTTATACGGATTATCAAGAGCTTCACGTTCATATTGTAATCGTTTGATATATATTGAAGTGATTGTTTGGTTGATATCGTGTGTGTTCTTATTGTCTTATTCAATCAATCACCAAACACAAAACATCTTCTAAGTACTTGGTAGTAAATTCTGCGTGCTATCAAGTATATACTCAAAGTATCCCCAACACAACGTGTGTGTTTAGATCCGGTCAAGTGGTATCAGAGACAGGTTTCTGATACTTTGAGTTTAGAAGAACCAGAAGTATTTACTCACTAGCAACCAAGAAGATGGACATGGAGACACATCAAACCTCAATCCTTGCTAAACTCCCCATGCTGAAACAGAATGAATACGATTTATGGCGGCTCAGAATAGAGCAATATTTCATGGTGCAAGACTATGCATTATGATATATCATTATCAATGGTGATTCCTTCAAACCAATTCCTGTTGAAGAAACACGTGCTGATGGTTCCAAGATCACAAAGCTTAACACTAAGCCAGTTACAAACGAGGAGAGAATCAAAAAGAAGAATGATCAAAAGGCTTGGAATTTGTTACTAATGGTAATTCCTAATGATCAAGTGCTGAATTTTAGCCATTACGAGTCGGCTAAAACTCTTTTTGAAGCAGTGGTGGAAAGATTTGGTGGCAATGAAGCTACCAAGAAGGTACAGAAAACCCTTCTTAAGCAAAGTTATGAGAACTTCACTGCATCAAGTAATGAAACTTTGGACCATATCTTTAATAGGCTTCAAAAGATCATCAGTCAACTTACTGTGTTGAAGATTGTGATACCTCAGGAAGACCTCAACATGAAGTTTATAAATAGTTTACCTGCTGAATGGAACACTTATGTTGTGGTTTGGAGCAATAAACCAGAGCTGGAGAAAATGACAATGAATGAGCTTTACAATAATCTTAAGATTGTTGAGCAGAAGGTCAAGAAGATTGGTAGCACCAGTTCCAGTTCAGGGAATATGGCTTTTGTATCTTCTTCAAACAGTTCGAATCATGAAGATGAAGAAGCAATTGGTACTGCTATACCAACAGTTAGCACTGCTAGTGTAAAAACTAGTACTGCTGGCTTGACTGAAGAGACCATATATGCATTTGTATCAGAACAGTCTAGTGGGTCAAAGATCTTTAATGAAGATCTTCTTCAAATTGCTGAAGATGATTTGGAAGCTATGGATTTAAAGTGGCAGTTGGCTTTGATAAGCATCAGGGCTAAGAAGTATTACCAAAGGACTGGGAATAAGATTACCTTCAATGGAAGAGATGTTGCTGGGTATGATAAGTCTAAGGTGGAATGCTTTAATTGTCACAAGATGGGGCACTTTGCCAGGGAATGTAGAGGTCCAAGACAACAAAGCAACCAGAGTCAAGGGTTTAAGAATCAGCAAGGGTCAAGGAGAACAGTTAATGTTGAAGAGCCTTCTTCCAAGGCTATGGTAACTGTAGATGGAGCTGGATTTGATTGGAGCTTCATGGAAGAAGAAGAGGAACCAGCTAACTTGGGTTTGATGGCTTTCTCAGACTCTGTGGTACATATACTTGAAAAATGTTCAAACTCTAGTCGTGCTTTAAAAGATTATGAAAATATTAAGAAACAGTATGATGATCTTAGAGTTGAATTTAATCAAATAAGTTTTAGTCTGTCAAATCATAAAAGAGGACTAGCTATTTTGGAAGAACAAATTGTGTTTTATAAACAGAATGAGTCAAACTTTTCTGATGAGATAGGTATTTCAAAGAGGGAATTGCAAATAAAAGATAATAAAATGAGTGGACTTGTATATGAACTAGAAAAGCTTAAAAAGGAAAAAGAAAACATCCAGTTAAGTGTAGATACTCTTAATTATACTTCAAACGGAGTTAAGAAGATTGTAGAGAGTCAAATACTTAACAAAGCTAAATCTGGTTTAGGTTATAAGTCAGTTGCACCCCCTTTTAGAGGAATGTTTGCTCCACCAGGAATTAATTTAGCTCATACATGTTTAGAAGAGTTTAAGGATATGGATTTTCCTGGATATGGTGTTAAGGTTAGTGAGAATCCTGTTAAATTTGTTAAGGCAGAAGATTCTTTTGTGAATGCTAGTGATAAATCTCTTTCTGAGGAAAAGATGTCCTCTGATAGGAACTCAGATGCACCAACTATTGAGGAGTGGACATCTGATGATGAGGATGCAAAGGTTAAGGATGAATCTAATGTTGTTAAGGTAGAAGTTAAACATGCTCCTAAAGTGGTTAAAACTGAAAACATAAAACCAGTTAGGAAAAGTGTTCGATATGCTGAGATGTATAGGACTAAGAACAGATCATCAAGTTCTGAGAGTAGTCATAGGAACTGGAATCACTCAAAATCTAAGAAATTGGATGATAAGTTTGCTATGATTAGAAAAGTATATTTTGTTTGTGGAAGTTTTGATCATATGGCTGCTTATTGTGATTCTAACCCATGGAAAAAGAGGGTTTCTGGGAATGGAAGGGTGAACAGGAATAACAATGCTAGGGTAACTCAAAATAGTCCAACTAGATTGACAAACCCTAATGCAAATCATAAGATGTCACCTAAAGCTGTTATGTTAAAGACTGGCATCAAAACAGTTTCAACTGCTAGTCAAAATAAGTGGTTTAATAACCAGCAAACTGTTTCTAGTGCAAAACAATTTTCAAATCATGCACAAACTGTTAAAAGGCATTTTTATCAGAAAACAGCAATGACTAATCAGAAGTGGGTGCCTAAGATTAAACAAGCAGTTCCAACTGCTAGGTCAGCAGTTCCAACTGCTAGACCAGCAAATCCTACTGCTAGGCACTTAAATGTTAAGGGAAAAAGGGGCAATGCTATCAAGGCCTCAGCACGTTGGTTAAACATTCTACCAAACCCAATGGTGCATCAAAGACCTCAAACAAGTTTTCTCATCTTGATGCACAAGGCAGATCCAAACCAGTGATGGTTTGGATCCCCAAAAGAAACTAACACCTTTATTTTGTGTGCAGGAACATCCCTCAAATGGTAAAGAAGATAGAGGATATTCAGACAGTGGATGTTCAAGGCACATGACAGGCAACATGTCATATCTTTCAGACTTTATTGCTCTGGATGGAGGACCAGTTGTCTTTGGTGGTGGTGTTGGAGGAAGGATTACTGGTAAAGGGGTAATTAAAACTGGTAATCTTGATTTTGAAAATGTGTATTATGTACCAGAACTTAAGTACAATCTTTTCAGTGTATCACAAATTTGTGATAAACAGAACAAAGTTTTATTTACTGATACTGATTGTCTTATACTTTCTCCTGATTTCAAGCTACCTGATGAAAGTCAAGTATTGCTTAAAATCCCTAGAAAGGATAATACATACAGTGTTGAGATGAATAAACTAGTTCCTAAGGTTGGACTTACTTGTCTAGTTGCAAAAGCCACATTGGAAGAATCAATGTTGTCGCACAGGAGGCTTGGTCATGTTAATTTTAAAACTATTAACAATATTGCTAAAAATGGGTTGGTAAGAGGTTTACCAAACAAAACTTTTCTCAATGACCAAACTTGTGTTTCTTGCCTTAAGGGTAAGCAACATAGAGCCTCATGTAAGCCAAAGACCCAGAACTCTATTTCTCAAGCTTTATATATGTTGCATATGGACTTGTTTGGTCCTACCTCTGTGAATAGCTTGAACTTTAAGAGATACTGCCTTGTTTTCACTGATGATTATAGTAGGTTTTCTTGGGTATTCTTTATGAAAACTAAGGATGAGACAAGTGACATCCTTAAGACCTTTATTGTTGAAGTAGAAAACCTAGTTGATAAGAAAGTTAAAATAATCAGATGTGACAATGGGACTGAATTTAAGAATAGGGTGATGGATGATTTTTGCAGAGAAAAAGGTATTAAGAGGGAGTTTAGTGTAGCTAGAACCCCACAGCAAAATGGTGTAGCTGAGAGAAAGAATAGGACTCTTATAGAGGCTGCTAGGACAATGTTAGCTGACTCTAAGCTACCAGTTTCATTTTGGGCTGAAGCAGTTAGCACTGCTTGTTATGTGTTGAATAGGGTTTTAGTTGTGCAACCTCACAATAAGACTGCTTATGAGCTTCTTAGAGGTAGAACCCCTGCTTTAAGCTTCATGAGACCTTTTGGTTGTCATGTTACTATCCTTAATACCAAAGACCAACTAGGAAAGTTTGATGGGAAATCTGAGGAAGGTTTCTTTGTTGGTTATTCTCTGCACAGTAAGGTTTTTAGGGTGTACAATACAAGCACCAAGCATGTAGAAGAAAATCTGCACATAGAATTTTTGGAGAATAAACCAAATGTTGCAGGTGTAGGTCCAGATTGGATCTTTGATATTGACAGTCTTTCAGATTCCATGAATTATGTGTCTGTTACAGGTACAAATACTAACAATGATTCAGGTTCAGAGGAGGAAGATGATGATTGCATTTTCATACCAGTCATGGAAGAAAGTCCTGTGAATGAGTCTTCTACAAAGAAAGATGATATTCCTTCATCAAGTGGTGTAGACAAAGAGAAAGATGCTACTGAAACTAGTGGTCAGAATGGTAAAGAAGCTGAAAATACAACGAGCAGTACCAATGGAGTTAGTACAGCTCAGCCACAAGTTCCAACTGCTGAGCAAAATAGTGATGCTGCTGGACCAAGTCAACCTCATCTTGATTTACCAGTTGATACTGCTTCTCAAGTTGATGAGTTTGATTTCTTTGGAGATGGTCTGCAAAACATTCCTACCAGCTATGCAGCTCCTTCTACTCCCCATACTATTATACATAGGAATCATCCACTTACCAATATCATAGGAGATGTACAATCTGGAGTCAAGACCAGAAGGCAAATGCAAGACCCAGATCATCATGAATTTCTCAGTGTGGTACATGAGGAGAAACATCATGAAGATGAGCATGAGTGTATGTTTGTCTGTTTCTATCTCAGATTGAACCAAAGAATGTGTTAAAGGCTTTAGAATCATCAAGTTGGGTTGAAGCTATGCAAGAAGAGCTACTTCAATTCAAAATTCAGAATGTTTGGGTTCTGGTTGATCTACCAAAGGGAATGAGAGTGATTGGTACAAAGTGGGTATTCAGGAACAAGAAGGATGAGAGGGGCATTGTGATAAAGAACAAAGCAAGATTGGTTGCTCAAGGCTATACTCAGGAAGAGGGTATAAACTATGAGGAAGTTTTTGCTCCAGTTGCCAGGATTGAAGCAATAAGATTATTTCTTGCTTATGCTTCATTTATGGGATTTATGGTCTATCAAATGGATGTGAAAAGTGCCTTTCTGTATGGTACTATTGATGAGGAGGTCTATGTTTCACAACCTCCAGGTTTTATAGACCAAGAGCATCCTGACAAGGTTTATAAGGTGGTGAAAGCTCTATATGGATTGCATCAGGCTCCAAGAGCTTGGTATGAAACTCTTGCTAAATATCTTCTGAAGAATGGGTTTCATTGAGGGAAAATTGATCAAACTCTCTTTATTAAAAAGGACAAGGGTGATATTCTACTGGTACAAGTCTATGTAGATGACATCATTTTTGGTTCTACAAAGAAACAGATGTGTAAGGAGTTTGAAAAGCTGATGAAAGATCAATTTCAGATGAGTTCTATGGGAGAGCTTACCTTCTTTCTAGGTCTTCAAGTACAGCAAAAGTCAGATGGTATATTTATCTCTCAGGATAAATATGTTGGTGAAATATTAAGGAAATTTCAATTCACAGATGCCAAGGTTGCTAGTACACCAATTGACAAGGATACACATTTGCTATTAAAGGATCACAGTGGTGAAGATGTGGATGTGCACATGTATAGATCTATGATTGGGTCTCTGATGTACCTTACATCATCTAGGCCTAACATTATGTTTGCTGTTTGTGCCTGTGCAAGATTCCAATTAAATCCTAAGGTGTCTCATCTCACAGTAGTAAAAAGAATCTTCAGATACCTTAAAGGTCAGCCTAACTTAGGGCTATGGTATCCTAAAGAGTCTGCATTTGACCTAGTGGCATTCTCTGATTCTGATTACGCTGGTGCTAGCATGGATAGAAAGTCTACAACAGGTGGTTGTCAGTTCTTAGGTCGAAGATTAATCTCTTGGCAGTGTAAGAAGCAGACTATGGTGGCCACATCTACTACTGAAGCAGAATATGTTGCAGCTGCAAGTTGTTGTGCTCAAGTACTATGGATTCAAAACCAGATGCTTGATTATGGGTAGAATTTCTTAAACACCATTATACATATAGACAATAGCAGTACAATGTATATCATTAAGAATCCAGTTCAACATTCAAAAACTAAACATATTGAAATTAGACATCATTTTATAAGAGACTGTGCTGAAAAGAAGTTAATACAAGTTGTTAAAATACACACTGATGACAACTTTGCTGATCTCTTAACAAAAGGTTTTGATGTAAGCAGATTTCAGTACTTGGTAATAGGTATTGGAATGCTTAATCCTTCAAAAGATTAACGTCTAAATGTTTTTGTTTTTTGTACTGCTAGTTGTGCTATTTGTATAGTTGAGACTGCTTGATAATTTTTAGTATTGCTTGTGCATTTGTTAGTCAATTGTGATAACTGTTAAAAGAGAATATTGTGTATTGTGTTTTCTTTGGTTTTGGACTAACATTTCAGATTAAGAAAAGCTTTTTGCTTTGGATTGCGCTTTGAAAAGTATGGTGGTTTGGATTGTCCAGTGTGAATACTTGCCACACAACAAATGGTAATTGATTCACCATGTCTAATCAACATAAGAATCAACTAGTCCAGATCAAACGGTTTCTGGTAAAGACTACTCAAATCCGTTTGTGGTTGATAGTTTACCAAAAACTGGTTGGTTATCAACTCACCAAATCTAAGTGTGAAGAGTTGGCTAGTCCATAGCAAACGGCTATTGGTAAAGACATGTCAAATCCATTCATAGCTGATAGTTTGCTAAAAACTATAAGTGGACAAAACTGTTTTCGAATCCACATTAAACTTAAAATTTGATTTTATCTCTGAAAACTTTTTGCTAACAGTTAGTACTGCTGGGGTTAACAGTTTGAACTGCTGGCTTCACCAGTTTGTACTGATTGTTCAAAACTTAGTTCCTACTGAGTTTATGCTCTATGATACACCTCTCTCATAAGGTAATACATTTGGAAGTGTTGAGAGCAGTTTGAAACTAAACAACTGAATTGATGGTAACTTGTACAAATGGTCATATTGGATGCTGAGCTTGGATAACATATGTTCTAGTTCATCTGATGGTGAAGATTCTTCCAAACAGCGGAGGATTAAAGTTTGTTCTAGTTGCTGTTAAAGATGCTTATGAAATGTAGGGGAGGAATTAAGAAGTCAGAGATGGATTATAAACAGGTGCATAAAATTTATTCATTAAAGATGGATTCATTACATACGAGCTTCACATAAGAAAAACTAACAAAACCTACACAACACAACTACTTCAGTTTCCCTTTTCCTTTTCCTTGGATATCCGGCATGGTTTTGCTGCGGGCTCCTCTGCTACCCATGACGTCAGACACCTTCTTGCAAGGGAGTGCCAGCACTACTGTTCTTGGTTTTGGATCTTGCTTGTTCTCAGGCTTCTTCTTAGGAACAGGCATTCTCTTCATTGATGATGCAGCTTTTTCAAATTCTTTTGTTAATAAGACTGATAGCTTTTGAAGATCATCATCAGACGAGTCAGAAGAGGAGGATGAATCATCCACATATGGTGAAAGTTCATATGTTGAAGGTTCTTCAGACGAGGTTATTTCAGCCTTTTTCTTTGAAAGATTGTTTCTTGAAGTTGAAGAATAATTTGGTGGAAAATAGTTTTTCCAACCTAAACTTCCAGAATCTGAAGAAGAGTCGGATGAGATTTCTATAATGTTTGATGGGGAAGAATTCATTGTGATTGGAAAGTTAAAGATTTGTGTTGAAGATTTTGTGTGGATATGTGAGTTTTTATAGAGTTAATGAAGGTTTAATGACATTAAATGCGGGGTTGATATGAGGAATTAACTCTTGGGTTGGTATAAGGAATTAATTCTTTGATGGAATTAAATTTAATTTTGGTAATCTTTGAAGAGTTGACCAAAAGAGTATGATATGTGAAGAAAATTCCCAAGTGTTTCGAGTTTAAAGATAAGTGTTTGAAAGAATCCACCCCATCAACATAATCAGAAGTTTAGGGGAGGATTGTTGGGAATTAAACTTAAGCAGTTAGTACGGTTGAAGAATACAAGAACAGTTAGGACTGCTGATGGAAGAACAGTTAGGACTGCTGATGAAGAACAGTTAGGACTGCTTAAGAGATCAAGGTGAAACCGTGTGAAGATAAATATAGAAAAGATATGGTATATATCTTATTTGTATAGAATGATACGGTTAGATGTTTTACTTGTATAGGACTCTTTGCATTATAAAAAGAGATCCTTAGTTAGGGTTTACATACATCTAATACCGAATACCTAATATCCCATCATACGAATTATCAAGAGCTTCACGTTCATATTGTAATCGTTTGATATATATTGAAGTGATTGTTTGGGTGATATCGTTTGTGTTCTTATTGTCTTATTCAATCAATCACCAAACACAAAACATCTTCTAAGTACATGGTAGTAAATTCCGCGTGCTATCAAGTATATACTCAAAGTATCCCCAACACAACATGTGTGTTTAGATCCGGTCATCATCATATCTTCTCCCATCAACTCAAAACCAAAAACCTCAAAGCTAGCATGGATGACCATGAAACCCGGGTGGAAAAGAAAACCTAACCCTCACAACAAGTCCATCACAAATGGTGTGACTAGACAACCAACTCCCCCATCCACATTCATTCCCAACTACTCTCCAAGATCTCAACATCATTCCATTGAACCATTTCACAAACCCTATCATGTTGGCCAAACATCCACATTCATTCCAAACTACACTTCTAAACCTCAAACCAACTTCAATGAAACCTTTGAAAACCCTCATCATTTTGGTCAAACATCAAACTTTACCTCAAACCACACACCCCAATTTCATCCATTCCAAACAAATGATCAAATCCACATTCCAATGGAAAGGCAAAAGTTTCATGAAGAGATTAACCAAATCCATGATCTTAGTGATTTCCTTGCTATGCATCTTATACAACACAACAAGGGACAACCTCCATCCTCACCCTACTCAAATTGCTTACCCCACTCTCTCAACTTGTATCAAGTTACAAACCACACCCACTATTGCCCTTGTTGCAGCTTCCTTCAAAAAAAAAATTCTCCACTTGAGCGAAGATATTTCTTGGATCGAATATCTACTCACCCGTTCTCATCCTATTCCTCCCCTAAAACGATATAATATTTTTAGATCCACTTCATCCGCTCCATTTCATTCACCATCAAATATCTAAGCCCCACTCACAAGCTTTCCACCCCGAAATAAAATCCCTCACCCTTTTGTGTCGCAAGCAAGTCCAATCGCTCTCTTTGGCAATATTAGGACAATTAGTATCTTTTACTTTTATTGTAACCTTTATGTTTTAAGCATATTGTGTGATGTAATGATGATTCATGTGATCATCTTGAATGAATGAATAAGATTAGTTGTTTGTTCTAAATATTTTTGCTATGCATATATATGTCTTGTGATCTTAACTTCTTTTTGCAGCCAAGATTTCCATAGCTCATCTCCTTGGTGTCCTCAAACGAGGGGGAGCACACATCAAGGGGGAGTTCTCGTCCCGACAAATTTCAAATCTAAAACTTGTCGGCATAACCTTTTTGATTCTACAAAAAGGGGGAGAAGTGAATATAAACTCACTAAATACTTGTCCGAAAATAAATTTTTAGGTTTAATAAGTTTAAGTTTTGTAATCATCAAAAAGGGGGAGATTGTTAATATAAATAATGCCTAAAAACGTTATTAACATCTTTCGATATCTCTACGTTTTAATAATCACAAAATGTAAAATCATTAAATGAAAGATTATGTCGTAAACAAGTATTTAGTTGTAAATAGTCACTTCAACAACTCAATCACTTAAGGTATGAATAAACAAATGCTTAATGCATTATATGATCAAAGGAACATTTTATTAAACACTTGATTTTTTATAAAATGACACAAACATTTTATATCTTTTAGAAAATAATTTTTGGTATTAAATAAAAATGTTTAATCTATTATAAATTTATGAATTCAAATTTTCAACCAAAAATGGCAAAAATGTTCCAGAAAAACCTTCCCCACAAAAAGACAAAACTATGCAACGTTCGGGTAGGGCGGCCCCCTTAATTTTACTAGGCGGCCCCCTTAATTTTAAGGGGACCGGCCACCTATTTAAGGGGACCGCCCCGCTCCTCCAGCTGTCAGTTTTTGCCTATAAATACTGGTTAATCTCTGGACTTTTTCCTCACCTTTTGCACCTCAAACTTTCTGTTCTAAATCTCTTCTTCTATCTTTCTAAATCCGTTGATCAAATATTCTTAAGCTTTTGTTTCAAGTGATCCAAAGCTTCAACCTCTCAAGTGCAAAAGAAGAATACTTCTATCCTTCAAGACAAGAAGTATTACAACTTGGTGTATCTCTTCCATCCAAGTTGTTGGTGTATCATAATTGTAAATCATTCATTTATTTGTATAAGTTGTGAATACTTGTTAGATAGGTGTGAGCATAGTTGGTTAGGCTAGATTAGTGTGTAAGTAGTGAAGGTGTGAAGAAGTTAAGGTGTGTAAGTAGTGAAGGTGTGAAGAAGTAGAAGAGTATATAAGTAGTGTAGAAGTTGTTAAGCCGTCGTGAAGAAGTCGTGAAGTAGCCGTGAAGAAGTTGTGAAGCCGGTGTGAAGAAGTTATGAATAAGTTGTGTGAAGTTGTGAGATTGGTTCTAGCTACGATTAGAACTCGACATTTAGCTTTGTGTCGTTAAACCGGTGTAAGCGAAAGTTGTGTAAGGCTTTCTCCGCCATACGGGAGCTTGTTGATATAGTGAAGAAAACTCTCGAGTTAGGTGCTCGGGGAGTGGAGTAGGGCAAGGAAGGTGTCCTTGTAGCCGAACCACTATAAATCATTTGTCTCGCGGTTAGATCTTTCCATCTCTATCTTTCATTTCATTTCATTACTTTACTTGCATTGTTAATTTAGATCTACTTATATTTGTTCATATTGTTCAAGAGTTGAGTTCACATAAATTCAAATCTAAGTCTTTAAAAGTCAACAAATTTTTTTATAATAAATTAAAAAGACGTAAAACTATTCAACCCCCCCTTCTAGTTTTCCACAATTGGTATCAAGAGCCACGTCAAACAAGATTTTTAAAATAAATTGTATTTTAAAACTTGAACGGTCTATGGAATCAGAAAAATATTTTGAAGGGCAATCCATGCAAAGACCACCATTATTCGAGAGTGATGGTTTTCTTTATTGGAAAAATAGATTCGAAACTTATGTGAAATCAAAAGACCTTGATCTTTGGCATGTTATTATCTATGGTGATTTTCCTCCTATTCAAAATAATCCTTTAACTAAAATAGATGAAATTGTACCTTTTGAAAAACAAAATGATGATTTGAAAAAGAGACTAGCAAAAAATAATGAGGCTAAAATGGTAATTTATAACGCATTACCACGCAAAGAATATGAACGAATTTTTATGTGTCAAACCGCAAAAGAAATTTGGGATTCTTTATTAATCACTCTCCAAGGTAATAGTCAAGTCAAAGACAATAAAATAGATCTTCTTGTTCAACAATATGAACAATTTACAATTCCTGAAGAGGAATCTATTGATAATGCATTTGCTAAATTTAACACTATCATCACAAGTTTAGAAGCACTTGATGAGACTTTTTCTAGCAAAAATTGTGTAAGGAAATTTCTTAGGGCATTACATCCAAAATGGCGCGCGAAGGTCGCGGCTATTGAAGAATCGAAGAACTTGATGACGTTATCGCTTGATGAACTTATTGGCAACTTGAAGGTTCATGAAGAAATTATAAAGAGAGACTCGGAAACGGTCAAGAGCAAGAAAGATCAAATCAAATCTCTTGCACTAAAAGCTAAAAAGGAACTTAGTGATGATGACGATTCAAGTGACGATAGTGAAGACGAAGAATATGCAATGGCCGTAAGAGAGTTCAAGAAATTTTTCAAGAGACGAGGAAGACTCACAAGACAATCACGAGATGAAAGTAGATCGCTTCAAAGAAATAGGAATGATAACTACGGGAAAAGAAAGTGCTTTAGATGTGGAAGCCCAAACCATCTCATTGGCGAATGTCCAAAGCCACCGGGTTATGATTACCAAAGCGCCTTTGTTAGTGGAACATGGAGCGATAGTGACAAAGACGAAGTGGACAAAGCAAAAGACGAAAAATGTCTTGTAGCTCAAGCTACCGATGAAATATGTCTAGGAATAAATTTGGAGCCCGACGAATGGATTAAGGATAGTGGATGCTCGAAGCACATGACGGGAAACCGCAAGTTATTCTCCTCCTACAAGGCATACAACGGAGGTAATGTTATTTTCGGTAGTGACTTTCGTGGAAAAATCATTGGCAAAGGTACGGTTTCTCAAGACTCCCTAACTATTGAAAATGTTGAGCATGTAGATAATTTAACATACAACTTGCTTAGTATAGGACAAATATGTGATAATAAGTGTAGGGTTACCTTTACAAATAAAGATAGCGAAATAGTTAAGGACGGAAAGGTCATAGGTAGAGGAATTAGGAAAGGTGGCGTATATGTCATGAAACTAGGAAATAAACCGGAAGATAAAATATGTCTAGCAACCTTAGATGAAAACTCTACATTGTGGCATAGGAGATTAGGTCACGCAAATATGCAACAAATACAATCCCTAGCCTCTAAGGAATTAGTTAGAAATTTGCCAAACCTAAGATATGACCAACACTTTTGCGATGCTTGTAAAATGGGAAAACAAGCACATGCTAGTCACAAAGCTAAGAATATAGTCTCCACTACTAGATGCCTAGAATTATTACACATGGACCTTTTTGGTCCATCCGCAGTGCGGAGTTACGGAGGTAACCGTTATACCTTAGTAATTGTAGACGACTATTCACGATACACGTGGACTAGATTTTTAAGTGATAAAACCGAAGCCTTTAATAAGTTTGAAATATTTAGTAAAATGATTCAAAACAAATTAGGATGTTCTATAGTATCTATTAGGACGGACCATGGTCGGGAATTTGATAACGAAGTGCAGTTCGGAAAATATTGTGATTTAAATGGAATATCTCACAATTTCTCCGCTCCTCGCACTCCACAATCAAATGGGGTAGTAGAAAGAAAGAATCGCTCCTTACAAGAAATGAGTAGAACAATGTTAAATGAACAATCTATCCCACAAAAATTTTGGTGTCACGCCGTAGATACATCAACATATATAATAAATAGAGTCTCAATTAGGCGAATTTTAAGAAAGACCCCATATGAGTTATTAAGAGGTAGAAAACCTAATTTAAATTACTTTAGGGTATTCGGGAGAAAATGTTTTGTTCTCAATACAAAAGATTACCTTACTAAGTTTGATCCTAAGTCGTACGAAGGAATTTTTCTAGGGTATTCGCAAAATAGTAAAGCTTATATAATACTTAATAAACACACTATGAAAGTAGAAGAGTCCTTGAATGTAACATTTGATGAAACTCCACCACCATCTAATACATTGCCCCTAGAAGATGATGACCTAGTGGAAGAAGAAGCTATTGAGGTTAGTAAAACTAAACCCTTAGGTTTAGGTGATGATAATGAAGATACAACACTAGGAGAAAATGAAATTGTAAATGTTAAAGAATCTAAATCACACCCATTAGATAATATAATAGGAAACCTAAATCAAAGAACTCTTAGATCACAAGCTAAAGATAAAAATAACTTCTTTTGTTTCCTCTCAACAATAGAACCTAAAAATATAAATGAGGCATTAAAAGATGAAAGTTGGGTTATGGCTATGCAAGAAGAACTAAATCAATTTAAGACTAATGACGTTTGGGAACTAGTCCCAAATCCCATGAACATGACCATCATAGGAACTAAATGGGTATATAGAAATAAGTTGGATGAAAATGGAATTGTTACTAGGAACAAAGCTAGGTTAGTCGCCCAAGGTTATAATCAACAAGAAGGAATTGATTATGACGAAACTTATGCCCCCGTAGCTAGATTAGAATCTATAAGAATACTCCTTGCCTATGCATGCGCCCTAGACTTTAAGTTATTTCAAATGGACGTGAAAAGTGCATTCTTTAACGGTTTTATCAATGAGGAGGTATACGTGGCACAACCTCCAGGATTCATTGACTTCGTAAAACCTGATTATGTTTATAAACTCAAGAAAGCTTTATATGGACTCAAACAAGCTCCTAAGGCTTAGTATGATCGATTAAAAGCTTTTCTTATTAAACATGATTATTCCATGGGAATGGTAGATAACACTCTTTTCACGAAAAAAAAAGCCCAAATCTCATCATTGTCCAAATATATGTCGACGACATTATATTTGGATCGACTTGTCAGGATATGTGTGATGAATTCGCCAAAATCATGCATGATGAGTTTGAGATGAGCATGATGGGTGAACTAAATTTCTTTCTAGGATTACAGATAAAACAATTAGAAGATGAAATATTTTTTTAATCAATCTAAGTACATTAAGGAGATGCTTAAGAAATTTGGATTAGAAGACTCTAAGCCTATGAAAACACCGATGTCTACGGATGTAAAACTCACAAGAGATGAAGAAGGTGAGTCCGTAGAAAACACTAAGTATAGAGGGATGATAGGTAGTTTACTATACCTAACGGCAAGTAGACCGGATATCATGTTTAGTGTCTGCCTTTGTGCTCGCTTTCAAGAGGATCCCAAAACCTCTCACCTAGAAGCGGTTAAGCGTATCTTCCGATACATTAAAGGCACTATACACTTAGGATTATGGTATCCTAAGGGATCTGGCATAGAAACCATCGTCTATGCGGATTCGGATCATGCGGGAGACTACGTGGATAGAAAGAGCACTAGTGGTATTTGCACGTTCATGGGATGTTGTCTAACATCTTGGTTTTCGAAGAAGCAAACCGCTCTTGCAATTTCTACTACAGAAGCCGAATACGTAAGCGCTGGAAAGGCATGTCAACAAGCAATACGGATGAAACAAGCTCTCGTAGATTATGGCATTAGGTTAGATAATGTCCCAATTATGTGCGATAACAAAGGTGCTATAGATTTAAGTAAGAATCCCGTTCAACACTCTAGGACTAAACATATAGAAATACGTCACCACTTCCTTCACGATAACGTTCAAAAAGGAAACATATCTATAGAAAAAGTTGCATCGGAAGATAACATAGCGGACATATTCACTAAACCCCATAAGCGCGAACTCTTTAACCACTTACGTTTAGGCCTAGGAATGATGGAACTAATTGACCAAATTTTCTGCATTTTTGATACATCTTTTCATCAAATGGGCGGACCCCTTAATGTTATAAAGGCGGCCCCCTTAATTATTAAGGGGACCGGCCATCTGTCTAGCAAATTATTATTATTTTTTTCTTTCTTTTTCTTCCTCACATCTGTGTCTAGGAATCTATATTTTGCACAAAATTAAAGATTGGGAAACATTTTCCTTTTGCATGAACATATTTATATACAAAACCCAATCTATTTTATTCAAATCATTCTCACATCTAGGAAAACACATGAAAACCATTTTCTTTGCATTGTTGAATAATGCTAAAAACACTTTTCTTTCATGCATAAAATCTCACATGAATTGTCAAAATATATAATCTAATATATATCTTTGATATTCATATATTGAGCAAAAGCAAATCAAGGAGACTTTGGATTGTTTCTTAGGAAATTTTTGTATTTAGGAGTCGAAACAATCACATCTCCACATTTGTTGCATATAGGCACACACTAGAACAAAATTGCATATCACATCTCCACTTTTGTTCCATCACCTTCTTGTTAGTTTCTAGTGCCTTTATTCTATTACCCACTTGCCTTATGTGATTAATAGTTTCAATATTCTTGATTGCTAGATATAATTGCTTGCTTATTTGCTTAATTAATATGTCTTGCATGCATAATTATTAATATGTTACATACCTTCTTGCCTCAAAGAGTGGGACTTGCCTAAAACCAAAAGCTCAAAACATAGCCCTCCTTACCTATTCCTGCAGAAAAACCCAATTCTGGAACTTAGAATGATACCAGATGGGTGGCCCCCTAAATTCATAAGGCGGCCCCCATTTAATAATTAAGGGGACCGGCCATCTTTAGGACGGGTTCACAGAATCTTTTTCTGCTTTTTAGCCCATTTCATCCTACTCTTCCCTAAATTCACAAACATATTATGTCCTGATCACCCCAACAAGTTTATCTATCCTTAATCACATAAATCCTCCACTATAAATAACCCCATTCCTCACCATATTCACTCATCTCATCATATCTTCTCCCATCAACTCAAAACCAAAAACCTCAAAGCTAGCAAGGATGACCATGAAACCCGGGTGGAAAAGAAAACCTAACCTTCACAACAAGTCCATCACAAATGGTGTGACTAGACAACCAACACCTCCATCCACATTCATTCCCAACTACTCTCCAAGATCTCAACATCATTCCATTGAACCATTTCACAAACCCTATCATGTTGGCCAAACATCCACATTCATTCCAAACTACACTTCTAAACCTCAAACCAACTTCAATGAAACCTTTGAAAACCCTCATCATTTTGGTCAAACATCAAACTTTACCTCAAACCACACACCCCAATTTCATCCATTCCCACCAAATGATCAAATCCACATTCCCACGGAAAGGCAAAAGTTTCATGAAGGATGATTCTTAACGCACCAACCTCTCATAATGCAACCTCTCAACTTGGATCAAGTTACAAACCACACCCACTATTGCCCTTGTTGCATCTTCCTTCAAAAACAAATTCTCCACTTGAGTGAAGATATTTCTTGGATCGAATATCTACTCACCCGTCCTCATCCTATTCCTCCCCTAAAACGATATAATATTGTTAGATCCACTTCATCCGCTCCATTTCATTCACCATCAAATATCTAAGCCCCACTCACAAGCTTTCCGCCCCAAAATAAAATCCCTCACCCTTTTGTGTCGCAAGCAAGTCCAATCGCTCTCTTTGGCAATATTAGGACCATTAGTATCTTTTACTTATGTTGTAACCTTTATGTTTTAAGTATATTGTGTGATGTAATGATGATTCATGTGATCATCTTGAATAAATGAATAAGATTAGTTGTTTGTTCTAAATATTTTTGCTATGCATATATATGTCTTATGTTCTTAACTTGTTTTTGCAGCGAAGATTTCCATAGCTCGTCTCCTTGGTGCCCTCAAACGAGGGGGAGCACACATCAAGGGGGAGTTCTCGTCCCGACAAATTTTGAATCTAAAACTTGTCGGCATAACCTTTTTGATTCTACAAAAAGGGAGAGAAGTGAATATAAACTCACTAAATACTTGTCCGAAAATAAATTTTTGGGTTTAATGAGTTTTAAGTTTTGTAATCATCAAAAAGGGGGAGATTGTTGATATAAATAATGCCTAAAAACGTTATTAACATCTTTCGATATCTCTACGTTTTGATAATCACAAAATGTAAAATTATTAAACGAACGATTATGTCGTAAACAAGTATTTAGTTGTAAATAGTCACTTCAACAACTCAATCACTTAAGGTATGAATAAAAAAATGCTTAATGAACTTGATTTTTTATAAAATGACACAAACATTTTATATCTTTTAGAAAATCATTTTTGGTATTAAATAAAAATGTTTAATCTATTATAAATTTATGAATTCAAATTTTCAACCAAAAATGGCAAAAATGTTCTAGAAAAACCTTCCCCACAAAAAGACAAAACTGGGCAACGTTCGGGTAGGGCGGCCCCCTTAATTTTACTAGGATGCCCCCTTAATTTTAAGGGGACCGGCCACCTATTTAAGGGGACCGCCCCGCTCCTCCAGCTGTCAGTTTTTGTCTATAAATACTGGTTCATCTCTGGACTTTTTTCTCACCTTTTGCACCTCAAACTTTCTGTTCTAAATCTCTTCTTCTATCTTTCTAAATCCTTTGATCATATATTCTTAAGCTTTTGTTTCAAGTGATCCAAAGCTTCAACCTCTCAAGTGCAAAAGAAGAATACTTCTATCCTTCAAGACAAGAAGTATTACAACTTGGTGTATCTCTTCCATCCAAGTTGTTGGTGTATCATAATTGTAAATCATTCATTTATTTGTATAAGTTGTGAATACTTGTTAGATAGGTGTGAACATAGTTGGTTAGGCTAGATTAGTGTGTAAGTAGTGAAGGTGTGAAGAAGTTAAGGTGTGTAAGTAGTGAAGGTGTGAAGAAGTAGAAGAGTATATAAGTAGTGTAGAAGTTGTGAAGCCGTCGTAAAGAAGTTGTGAAGTAGCCGTGAAGAAGTTGTGAAGCCGGTGTGAAGAAGTTGTGAATAGGTTGTGTGAAGTTGTGAGATTGGTTCTAGCTACGATTAGAACTCGACATTTAGCTTTGTGTCGTTAAACCGGTGTAAGCGAAAGTTGTGTAAGGTTTTCTCCGCCATAAGGGAGCTTGTTGATATAGTGAAGAAAACTCTCGAGTTAGGTGCTCGGGGAGTGGAGTAGGGCAAGGAAGGTGTCCTTGTAGCCGAACCACTATAAATCATTTGTCTCGTGGTTAGATCTTTCCATCTCTATCTTTCATTTCATTTAATTACTTTACTTGCATTGTTAATTTAGATCTACTTATATTTGTTCATATTGTTCAAGAGTTGAGTTCACATAAATTCGAATCTAAGTCTTTAAAAGTAAACAAAGTTTTTTATAATAAATTAAAAAGACGTAAAACTATTCAACCCCCCCCCCCTTCTAGTTTTCCACATCATGTCTAGGATACTTAAAATTGGACTAGGAATCATTAACATTGAAGCTTTTCAATTTTAGGATTTTTGGCGCCAAGTTGACGCAATTTGCCAAACACCCCAATTCCATTGTTTTCAAAAAATTTCATATATGTAGGATCATGAAGCCGTTTTCATGCATTGTTGATGCAAACTAAAAACGTTTTTGCATGCATACATGATCTCAAAAATATTGATCGAATTACATAATTAATGTGTATTCTTCGACATATTTGATTGAGCAAAAATGAAGTTAGGAGCGTTTGGGTAATCTCATTAGTTTTGTTTTAAGAGTCGAGATTGCCGCACCTCCACATTGTTTGCATTTAGGCACACACACACTAAGAATGTGATCATCAAAATGCAACAAGTTAACATATCCATATTTATATTTTTGTAGGTAACAATGCCTCGTATGGATTATCAAGATACCAAAAATTACATTCCCATTCTAATCAATGATCCAAACATCTCCGATGAGCAAAAAGCTTATCTCCTTAGAGTCCAACATCGATATATATACGAAGGTCGTGTAGTCGATGCCTATTTTGTTCTTTTGGATAACATTCAAGCATGTTTTCCTACGATTCAATTTGATTGTTTATACAAAATAAATGATCAAATTTGTTCTCGTTTCATTCTCGAATTCTACTGTCGTGTTCGTACCTTCAATGATCTTGAAGGTAATGTCTATCTTGATTTTTGGATTCAAAATGAAAATATCATTTTATCCATCACCGAACTCGGGGACATTCTAGGTGTCCCTTCCTATGGTCAATGTGCATACACAGAAGACCCTTCTTTAGAGTCACTTCACTTTAATCTTGAAAGTGAAGGTCCATATTCTACCGAAATCCCCGATCTTCAAATTATCAAACAACATGTCCAAATTCCTAGAGTCGCCAACACGTACCAAAAACGTGATGGTTCCATTGTTCACCTCGACCCCAATCGAATCTATCTCAAATAGATTCTTCCCGATCTCAAAAGTTGGGAACTCCTTCTGCGTGAAAACGTCTTGTGTCTTGCGGGCAACCGGGATCATATTCCGGCAAGTCTTGCCCATATGCTCTATTGCCTTAGTAACGAGGAGCCATACAACCTCGCGTACTACATGGAAAAAAGAATGGCCAACATTCACAGTCGGACCAATAAGCTCATGCCATATGGTATGTTGCTTACTCGTCTATTCCGTTGGGTAATGGAAAATTACCCACATCTCGATAATGGGGACTACCTTCTTGTCAATCCCGATATGAAACCTCTTGGTGGACCACAACGCCGTACTAAGCTACGTAGTGACAAAGGGGCTAAACGTGATCGTAAATCCGCCTCCGATGCTACTTTCTCGTCTTCCTCCTTTGGTCATGGATCGTCATCTCAACCTATGGATGAGGAAGATGATGAGGTGAATGAAGAGGAACGTCTCGTCCTCGTACTCCCTCTCCTGATACCTTCTTTCGTAACCTTGAAAACCTTCCATTCAACCAAACCAACTTAAATTCGGTGATGAGAAGGCAAACAACCATGTACAACCGAAAAGTGTTGATGCATGAGCAAATGATCGGGGGGTTCAAGTTTATTGGAAAAGCAATCAAGGGGCTCGGGAACAAGATAATGAAGTTGGGGAAGAAAAGAGATTAGATAATACTAACTTAATTAGTTTCACTAACCTAAGCAGTATTAAACTATTATTAATGGGGTCTTAACTATGGCCATCTAGCGTCATTTAACTTTCGGTAGTCAATGCATACACGCCATCCCGTTACCAATCGAGTAGGAATCAACTCGTTTTCATCATTTTCAACAACGGTAATGCCAACCTTTTTAAGCACACAATGCACGGGGCTCACCCAAGGACTATCCGAGATAGGGTAAATCAAGCCGGCATCAAGGAGTTTGAGAACCTCCTTTTTGATAACCTCATGGATTTTAGGATTAACCCTTCTTTGATGTTGAACCGCTGGTTTAAAGTCATCCTCCATTAAAATCTTGTGTGTACAAAATTCCGGGTTAATACCCTTAATGTCGGAAAGTTTCCAAGTGATGGCTCGCTTGTGTGACTTTAAAACCTTTATGAGAGCGGCTTTCTCCTCATCATTCAAATCTTTAGCAATTATGACGGGTAATTTATCGGTACCCTCCAAAAATGCATATTCGAGATGAGGCGGTAAGTCCTTAAGTTCGACCTCCGGAGGATCATTAGAATTTTCAATAGGTTTGATTTCCTCATTATGAAGTTCTTTTGGAGGGAGAGATGATGACAGATCATTATTAAGTAACTTCTCGAGGAGGAGAATGTCTCCCTCCGGATCAAAGTCGGTATCATCAATTTTCGGTGAAATCGATTCATCTTTGAGACAAGCATCGATCTCTTCCAAAACGAAGTCACTTCCCTCAAACGGAGTGAGGGAAGGGGAAGAGTTGGAAAGAATTGGTTGAGAAGAAGGAGTGGGATTGCCACTCAAAGATTTGTCAGAAAATCCAAGAACTTCTTGAGAATACTCCTCCGAAGCAACATCAATAACATCAATTCGATTAACAAAGATAGATTCGTAATTGGAGGAGTATTTGAAAGTTCGATTAAGATTAAAGGTCAATGCCTCATTATCAACGTGTATCGTTATTTCTTCACCATATACGTCAATCAAAGCACGGCCGGTTCTTAAGAACGATCTTCCAAGTATTAGAGGAACTCGGGGGTCAGCATCAAAATCTACAACCACAAAATCGGCGGGGAAATGGAACTTCCCCACTTTGACAAAGACATCCTCGGCGATTCCGAGTGGACGAGTTATAGAATGGTCCGCTAGCTCGAGGGTCATGCAAGTAGGGGTGAGTTCTGGGAGAGAAAGCTTTTTCCAAACGGAAAGCGGCATTAGGTTGATGCTTGCACCGAGATCGGCTAAGGCGTAGCATTCAACCATCCCCGGAAAATCACATGGGATAAGGAATTTTTCGGGATCTCCAAGGTTTTCGGGAAGCTTCTTGAGGAGAACCGCTGAGCAATTCTCATTCAAAGGAGTTTTTGCTAATTCAAACAATTTTTCTTTGTTGCTCAATAAACCCTTAATCGTGGAAGCAAACTTGGGCATAAGAAGTAAAGCATCCGCAAAGCTTATGTCGAAATGCAAATCTTGGAAGATTTGAAAGAATTTCTCCATTTGATTCGTAGCTTTCTCACGGAGCTTTTGATCGTTTAATCTTGACGGATAAGGAAGTTTGGTTTTGACGGGAGCTTCTTTGGGCTCAAAAACAACTTTTGGTTAAGACGGTTGGACAACCGGAGGTTGGACGTCTTCGGTACTTCCGTTATTAGTAGGAAGTTCCGTGTCCTTTGTCGCCTCGGTCTCACGTTCCACTACCTTGGGAGGAAGACAAGAAGAGGTAGTCGGAATCGTGGGTCCATCATAAGATACACCACTCCGTGTAGTGATCGCTTTCACATCGCCCCTCGGGTTAGCGATCGTATTGCTAGGAAGAGTACCTGAGCCCGAGGGTCGATCATTTAAAGACTTCTTAATTTCCGTGATTTGATTAACCAACAACCGATTCGTTTATTCTTGGGTTTTCATAAATTGTTTCAACAACTCATCCGAGGGAGTTTGATTTTGAACAAATCCTTGATTTTGATTATTAGTTCCTTGATTAAGATTCTGCCCTCGGTTGTTTTGATGAAAACTTTGATTTTGAAAATTCCCTTGACTTTGGTTAAAATTCCCTTGGTTTTGAAAATTCCCTTGATTCGGGCCTTGATAATTTCCCTAATTTTGAAAACCCTGATTCATCCAATTTTGATTTTGATTAAATTGAGCATTTCGGTTTTGCACATTTGGATTTTGATTTTGATTGAAACCGGGTGGTCTGAGATAATTGTTAGAACGGTAGCTAAGAAGATTACGGTCTCCTTGCGGTTGGTAACCATTACATCCCGTGTTAAAGGTTCCCTTAGTAGCATAAACGTTCTCTTGAGTGAAGCCACCGGAGGCTGGGCACTCGAAATACGGATGTGGACCACCACACATTTCACAACTTTGATTAACAACATTGACTTGATGATTATTATGATTTTGACTCTGATTTTGGTTTTGATACATTCTCAAGAAAGCAGTGGACAAATCATCATACTTTTTGGTGAGTGCAGCTATCTCGGAGGTAGAAGAAGTAGTGGTAGATCTAGTTGACTCGTTCCTCTCGGCAGAGGAATCCCAATAATTATGGTGGGCGGTCATATTCTCGATTAGATCATAGCACTCTTCGGGTCGCCTTTTCATAAAGGTACCACCTGCCGCAGCATTGATTGTGTCACGGTGTCTCAATGTTAAACCATTATAGAACGTATCTATTATGGTGACAAGTAACATATTGTTATTTGGACACCAATCAATCAAAATCTTATAGCGTTCCCATGCTTCGAATAAAGATTCGTCGGGAAGCTGGCAAAAGTTACTTATATCATTTCTTAATTTCGTCACCATCGACGGTGGAAGATATTTTGCCAAAAATTTTGAAACCATTTCATCGAAATTATGAATTGAATTTTTTGGAAGACGATCAAACCATGCGGTGGCATGATGCGTCAAAGAATATGGGAAGAGATATAAGCGAAGGGCGTCATCGGAAACCCCATTTTGCTTCATGCTCTGGGTGACGGTAAGGAATTTGTCAAGATGCTTGTTTGCATCGTCACCCGACAATCCGTGAAATTGGCAAGAATTTTGGACTTGTTGGATCATGTGGTGTTTAAGTCCAAAATCCGTGGCTTGGATATTAACGGGGGCAATCGGGCCACCACGTCCGTGCATAGTTGGTTGGCACAACTCCTCCATCGTTCGGAGATTGGGAGCTGGCACTTGATCTTGATTATCATGATTATCCATTTTTTCAATGTTTAAAAATTCAACACGGTGAGTGTGACGAATAATTCTTTCTGGATTTGAAAGAGGTGAAAGAAGATCGTTTGAAGAAGAACGGGTGTTCATACACCAAAAAGAAACAAAAATTTAAAAAGAAAAACAAAATTTGAAAATGAAAATATTTTTGGATTTTTATATATTAAAGAAAAACACAATATTTTTTTGGATCGATCCCTCAACCGATATTCGTTTCTTTTTAGACTACTCGCAGAGTGGCGGAAGAGAAGAATGGATCTCTTTTCGGTTTGCAATTTAATGTCAAAACCTCCTTAAACCCCTTTTATAGGTTGTAATCTAAAAATAATCCGAAAACAATTGATTTCTCGATTTGGTTTTTTAACTCTTATGATTTTTGGTTTTTAGAAAAAATATTCACAAAGAAAACGATAACTTCTCGAGGAAGGGTCTTCGAAACACGAATCGTCGAACGAGAATCAAAAATTCACTTCAAACCTTCCCCGGCAGCGGCGCCAAAAATTAATTGGTTGAAATCAATATATAAATATTTCCAAGGATTTACAAAGGTAATTATGTAAACCCGAGTCGTTTTCCCAACGAAGGAATGAATGAAATTTTGTGAATTCGAGTCGTGATATGTGTCGTGAATAGTGAAATAAGAGAGATTTTTGGATTTTTAAGCTAAAATTTATAAACATAAACTAAAAACAACTAAATAAGCAAGTAAAACAATAATGTAAAGCACACGTAAGTAAAAACGTAAAAGTAATCTAAAAACGAGCACGCTCGAGCTAATCCCGAGCCCTAAAAAGTGAAATCTAAAAAATATTAACCCTAGGTATGCAAAACTAATTTTTCTAAGTCCTAAATAGTAAAAGAAAATTTTAGAAAAAAAAATTATATTTTTTTGACTTTTATATTTTTTATTATGAATTAAAAACTATTTTTAAAAGAAAAATATATTAAAAATATTAAACTTGAATGAAAAATTATGGAAAATTACAGAAAAGTGATAAAAGGTATGCTAATCCTAAGAAAAATAAAATGGAGACAATTGCTTATTCAGATAAGGAGTTAATAAGCTAAAGAAGTAAATAAGCTAAAAACTACAAGCCTTGGTTAAGAATAAAATGTGGGAGATCTTCACCAGAGAAGTCCTAAGGGCAGATGGTTTGGAGGTGTGGTGTTAAAGGTTAAGAGTGTTGAGGTCAGGGGTTCGAACCTCAGTTCACCCCTGACTTCCACTTTCCCTTTTTATTTTTATTTTTTAAAACTTTTCTTTTGAAACTTAAAAATAAGCTGGAAATATGAACTTTTTGTGAAGAAATTATTTTTAAAACTTAACTAACAAGCCAGAAAAAGCTAAGAGTATCAGATTTGAATTAAAATGGAAAAATGAACTAAGGCAAAAGGCAATTTAAGCTAAAAGGCTAGCTTAAGCTAAAAGTTAACTAAAATAAGCTAATGTGCACTAAGAGCAATCTAAATAAGCTAAGAAGAACAGATTAAGCAACAAACATAAGCATATAAGCAGTGAGATCAAAATAAGCTATTGGGTACTGAAGCACAGGTTTTAAACAGGCTAGTTAGGCATTTTTAAGCTCAAAAATAAGTACTAAGGAAATAAGCAAACCCCACAAAATCAGAAGATAACTAAAGCCTGAACACCAATAAGCTAATAGGCCAAGTTTCAGACCAAATAGAACTTATTTAGTGCTTAAAGTTAAGCTGAGAAGGTAGCTATTCAAGACAAGTGTACACTGATTACTCAGTGTATGCTTGTCTGAGTAGGTAGCTTTTGAGCTTATTTTAAAGCTCTAATAAGCTAAAATAAGGTCTAAAAGTTAGGAACAAGCATAGAACTATAAGCAAACTACTTAAAAGTCAGGAAATTAAACATTTAACACCACAAATTAGTACTTAAATCAAGCCTAGAAAACAAGAACAGGGCTGATGTGGAAATAGTGTTCTGAGGTAAGACAAGTACTGAATTTGATCAAAACCCCACCAATTCCTAATGAAATGAAACCAACTTTTGAACATACACTTAATGAGTTATGTTGAACACAGAAATACCAAAAGCAAGCACCAAATTAGCTTAATCCTACCACAAGCATATATGATCAATTCCTACTACGAAACCTACAACATTAAACTAAATGCTATCAAATCCTCCAAATAAGCTCAAAACTTCTAACAAACAACTTATTTAACTGAATTTATGCTAGATTAAACTTCACCAAAGTGCAAATGAACAGTAGCCACAATTTTTACCCATTTTGAACCTTATTCCAAACACCCCCTTATATGTGACTGTTTTGTGATTTAAGCTAGCATAAACCAATTTAAGCCAAAACTTTGAAAGATAGATAATCCACTAAGTATATTAAGCACTAGTGATCACTTTTCAACAATGAATAAGCCCTAAATAAGCTATGGACTACTTAACTAATTTTTTTTTATTTTTTTTTTTTTTAAGCTTTTTAAAGTTAATCAAGTAAAAGGCAATCAAGTCTAACAAATAAACATCAAACAACAATAATAAGAGCAAGCAAGCTGATAATAATCAAAATAAGCACTTAATGAACAGAAATAAGCAAATTGAACTTAAAAACTTGAAATAACTTGAAACTTACAAAAGCCCATGCACAAACAGGGCATTTAATGCTCGAGGAGCTACGCTACAAGCTCTAGCTTTTCAAATGACAAGCTAGTAACAGCAATAAGCCCTTCCAGGTCTGGCTTATCATCCACAATTGCTTATATTGACTTTTGTTGACTTTTATTGACTTTTGGAATTTGAAACAGAATTGAACTAAATTAAGCTCACAAATAGCTACAATAAGCTAATATGAGTTTAATGAAAGAGAACTAAGCGCTTTTTAACCAAACTAACCATTATTTAAAGAGAGTATAAGTAATTTGAACACGAATTTGGGAGGAAATGTAAATTTTATTAATCTAAAAGCTTTTACAAAACATTAAAGAGAAAGATACACTGGAAATTAAAGACTAAATAAAGCTAATACCCTTAAAACTAAAATAAGCTATAATTCGACTACTAACTAACTGTCTTTTTGGCTTACAATTGAGACCTATTTATACTAAAGAAAACTAAGCTAGGGTTTCTTGTCTTGTGCTTTCTCTGTGAGAGGAATCATCTTTGTGCTTCTAAGCATCAATCACAGCCCTTGATCTTGCCTTGGTCAATCACAGCCCTTAAATGGGTTTTGGCGCCAAATTGTACCCTTGGATTGCTAGCGTGGCATGGTTGACATGTGAAGAAGTTGCGCATAGGGGGGAAGTATGTAAAACCCGAAAATCTAAAACATGTGAAAAGACTAAAATGCCCTCATAATTTATAATTTTAATTAAAACTCGTATAACTTATAAATAAATCGCAAAACCTATAAAACTAAACCGTATATGACATTAATTATTTACGAGGCACCAAATGACAATTGTACTAGCCACCAAGAATATTTATGACACGTTACTTAATTACTTAAACCGAAAACTCCATGAGTCTATATTTATTTTGTTCTAAAAATAGTTATGTGTAAGTAACATTTAAGAAATAAGGGAATTAATAAAATTTGACATAGATATTATTGGGTTGGGCTTATAGGCCGATCCAAGCCTTTTTCCCCCCATCCAAATTTCGGCCAACCCTCCCATAAATCAGCCACATCCCTTTTGTTTCCTTCCCATACATACCGAACATCAAAAATCACTCAAGAAACCCTAGCAGCCAAAAAGTTTCTGCTGCCTTTGTGTCCTGCTGCTGTCGAGACCCTCAACACACCAAAAGGGGGTTAATTTTGCTCCACTCTTGTGTCATTCATCATAAGGAAGGAAGGAAGAAAAGTTTTCGTGTGGTGTTTGATTCTTTGTGTTCGTGTTCTTCGTGGTCTACGAGGGTATTGTATCGCTTGTTCCATCATTTGTTCACTAATTAATGTTCTATTCGAATCATAGATTGAAACTTGTCACATAAAATCATAAAAACTAGAGAAAACCCTAAAACCTAAACTATGGATCGACCTAACTGTCTTGGTGATGATTAATTCGACTTGAATGTATAATAAACTGATATGACTTGACCTTAATGTGTTTTGGACTCACCCAAAGTCGTTTGGTATATAGAACAATGAATGGATAAAGAAAACCCTAGGTAATTACATGTTATATTGAAAACTGCTTCTGAGATGAATCTTTAACTGACTTTAACCGGCTGTAACTTAATCATATGAACGTATATTTTTATGTTTCTGGAGTCTAAATTGTAGTTTAATGAAGTGGCTACCTGGAGAAATTTAGTTTGTAATTTTTAGAGGCCTAGAAGGCTACCTTTTGATTTTTGGGAAATCACATGTCTGATCGGATTTGTGAAGTCTGGGAAAACAGTCCGGGTTTTTCATTTATCATTTTAAAACCATAATGAATTAGGACATTTCCTTTGAACTGAGTAATATACCACATGTTAGCTAATTACTGGAATTTTTGTATAATTTTATAAATTTTCTAGACTGGGTAAGAAGATAGACAATGGTCGGGTGTTTTTAATTAATCCGGTTCTGGAACAGGTTGGGAGAAAGGATTTTTAGTTCGTATCTAGACAACTTAATAAAATCTGGAAAAATTACATAAAATACTCAAGACCCTGGGGAACGTCAGTGAATTTTTATAGATTTTATTTCGAAGATTTAATATGGTTTTCAAATTATTTAAAACGAGTCCAGTTAATACCTAAAAACTGTCAAGACATGTAAAAAGGGTGTGAATTGTTATTTTCCTAAGCGAAGGGTTATAAATTGTGAATCGTGAAACTTGAGGGTATAATTCGTATAATAAGTTAATTTGAAGGCACACTCTGTAATCCTGGAAAATAAAATGCGTGATGTGTTAATAAATTAATAAGAGGGGTTAAAATGTAAACTAAGTAAATCTAGGGCTTCATTTTGTAACTTTGATAAGTAAAGGGGTATAAAGTGTAAATTATGAAACCTAAAGGACTAAAAGAGTAACTTGATGAATCTAAAAGCTAAAATGGAAAGTTACTTAAAAAGGAAGGGTTTGTAATTCTTGTCTACCCCTCTAGGTGTGAAGAAAGAGAGGTCCTGATCCACTCTGTGTCATCCATTTCTGATTTGTGTTTGCTTCTGGAATAAGGTACAGATATTCTAACCTTCTCTGTAAGGTTTCCTGTGATCTCTTTCATGTTCTAATCTGTATAGCCTCTGATTGATACCTGAGACTTGACCTTCTGATAATGAACTTCTGTATTGATCTCTTGTCTTGAATTCTGATATGAACCCTGATGTGAACCCTAATATGATACTTGACATTTGATACCTTGCTATGAATCCTTTGCCTTGAACCTTTGACCTAGTATATGAACCTAGACTGTGAAGCCTTTAATTTCTGACCTGGAAAATGATTTGAGAAAAGCTATTTAAAAATGAAGTTTACAAATGTGATACAATACTCTTTTGACTGGGATTTTACTAACTTGTATGAAAACTATTTTAAAAGACTATCTGCATGAGAAACCATTTTAAAAGATCATTTTATGTACTCTACTTTGAAGGATTATTTTTATGAAGACCGTTAATAAAGATTATTTTAAATGGACTCTTAATTAGAAACCCTTTTTAAATGAACTGTTACTGACCTGCTGATTTTTGACCACCTGATATTGACCTACTGATATTGACCTGCGGATGTTGAACCTTCTGATATGACAACCTGATTATGATGTGAACCTTTGACATGTGACCCTTGATCCCAGTTTGATACCCGAGCCAAATTTGTGACCCTAGCCATGAAGGTAACATGGCCGTGTCTGTGATGCACCACTGGCATGACTAGTGTGTAGCCCTAGTGATTTGGTTACACCGTCCCCATCTTGATTCTGATATGTGCACACTCCTGTTATTATGGCCAATATGATTTGTTCTTGGGGGGCGAATGGATGCATCCTAGACTTGTTCTGTTTCTGATATATCTGGTATGTCTGGTGACTGGTACTGTGTGCAATACATGCCTTTCACAACCCTGGGAGCTTGCAACTCCAACCCTGGAGGTATCCCCTCAACCTTGTCTTGGTATGCTGAGGTCACCCCTCCATACACCCTGGTATATGATTTGATATGATATGTTTCTGGGCTCGTGGTGGATTACTGTCCTAAACCTTTACTCTCTCTCTCTGTACCTTGATTTATCTATTTCATTATGCTATATCTGTTCTTGTCCTTTTACTTTCATTTCTTTTGCTTTCGTTTCGTTTATTATATATCTGTTCACTGGGCTTTGTAAGCTCAGCCGCACGTTTTCTTTTCGTGTGCGGCAGGTTTTAGTTGGAAGCTGGGTTGTTATTAGAGAGAGCCTTGACTTAGAAGACCTTGCTAGCTAAATTGGATTTGAGATGATTTGAAAAGTTATTTTCAGACTTAGTGATTATTGTATATCTCACTTGTAACCTTGTAAATTCAGATTTTGGTTTGTAACCCTTGGAATCCTATTGTATTATTTATGTCATATGCTTGTGTTTGTTCTGATAAGAATCCGTATTTGTGACACCTTTGCCCTTGTCGGGTTGGGGTGTTACAATTATGGTATCAGAGAACAGGCTGCGACTCGTAATACATTTACCCTTGACCTGTGTAAGTTAGGACCACTAAGCTTTCCCTGTAGGCGCTCGTAAGACAACCTTTGAAAATTTGCTTTAGGATTTCCCTATAGGAGCTTAAGTTCTGACCGGTGAGGAATGGGTAGACTATAAGACATTTGTTTAGGTACCATTGCTTCCGCATCACTCTGATTCGTACCCTACTCTTGGTTTAAGCCTCTTGAGATCCCTCTTGGAAATTGAAAGCTTATGCCTTGCACCACCTAAGTTTTGAAACCTAAATGAATCTTGAAAGCATTAAGAATTGCATAGTAATTTCCTGACACTATTTGATCCTTACCTTCAGATTCCGACTCTGACCTCTGATCTTTGTTAATCATTTCGATGCCTCTTGGGCATTTTGAGAATCTCCATGGCGAGTAGTTTGGCTTTCCCTCTTGATTATGACATTTGTTTTTGTTGACATCTGAGACTGTAGAAGTACTAGGTGGATGAAGATAGATTGTTTTGCTTACGACTCGAGATAAAGTATGATCATCATGAAGGCATATTTATGTGGTGCTGGTATTATTAACGTGATAATACTTACACCATATAACGTGCCCTCATTGTGGCCATAGGATATCTTGGGAAGTACCTAAGAAGTTTAGAACTTGACTCCCGATGGATTATCTGTGATTAGTGAGACCTTAGGTTCATCCCATCTATGCGCATACTCTGTTTTCGTTCATTAGATATCTGAATGAGTTTGAACTCTCGATTTGCATTCCGTTGACCTCAGTTATGAATCTTAAACTCTTTGAAGAATTCTCTACTGTTGATACAGTTAATTGATCCGAAATTTAGTTCGTATTTCCGTATGAGCTTTCTTGAAGATTCACCCATCATCCATTTTATGATGCATGGACCTTTTGATCAGAATCAACCCAATTCGTCTCCTTCTGAGAATTCGAACCCACCTTGTTTCGATAGAGTCATGAGAAACTATTTGATTTGAAGATCCTTTCTGAATGAACCTCCCTGGGCGTGAAAATGTTTGTGACGACCTCTTGCGATTTGCTACGACTTCGGCTAACCTTGCGACTTCAATTTTCGAGGACGAAAATTTTTTTTTTTAGTGGGGAAGAGTTGTAAAACCCGAAAATCTAAAACATGTGAAAAGACTAAAATGCCCTCATAATTTATAATTTTAATTAAAACTCATATAACTTATAAATAAATCGCAAAACCTATAAAACTAAACCGTATATGACATTAATTATTTACGAGGCACCAAATGACAATTGTACTAGCCACCAAGAATATTTATGACACGTTACTTAATTACTTGAACCGAAAACTCCATGAGTCTATATTTATTTTGTTCTAAAAATAGTTATGTGTAAGTAACATTTAAGAAATAAGGGAATTAATGAAATTTGACATAGATATTATTGGGTTGGGCTTATAGGCCGATCCAAGCCTTTTTCCCCCCATCCAAATTTCGGCCAACCCTCCCATAAATCAGCCACATCCCTTTTGTTTCCTTCCCATACATACCGAACATCAAAAATCACTCAAGAAACCCTAGCAGCCAAAAAGTTTCTGCTGCCTTTGTGTCCTGCTGCTGTCGAGACCCTCAACACACCAAAAGGGGGTTAATTTTGCTCCACTCTTGTGTCATTCATCATAAGGAAGGAAGGAAGAAAAGTTTTCGTGTGGTGTTTGATTCTTTGTGTTCGTGTTCTTCGTGGTCTACGAGGGTATTGTATCGCTTGTTCCATCATTTGTTCACTAATTAATGTTCTATTCGAATCATAGATTGAAACTTGTCACATAAAATCATAAAAACTAGAGAAAACCCTAAAACCTAAACTATGGATCGACCTAACTGTCTTGGTGATGATTAATTCGACTTGAATGTATAATAAACTGATATGACTTGACCTTAATGTGTTTTGGACTCTCCCAAAGTCGTTTGGTATATAGAACAATGAATGGATAAAGAAAACCCTAGGTAATTACATGTTATATTGAAAACTGCTTCTGAGATGAATCTTTAACTGACTTTAACCGGCTGTAACTTAATCATATGAACGTATATTTTTATGTTTCTGGAGTCTAAATTGTAGTTTAATGAAGTGGCTACCTGGAGAAATTTAGTTTGTAATTTTTAGAGGCCTAGAAGGCTACCTTTTGATTTTTGGGAAATCACATGTCTGATCGGATTTGTGAAGTCTGGGAAAACAGTCCGGGTTTTTCATTTATCATTTTAAAACCATAATTAATTAGGACATTTCCTTTGAACTGAGTGATATACCACATGTTAGCTAATTACTGGAATTTTTGTATAATTTTATAAATTTTCTAGACTGGGTAAGAAGATAGACAATGGTCGGGTGTTTTTAATTAATCCGGTTCTGGAACAGGTTGGGAGAAAGGATTTTTAGTTCGTATCTAGACAACTTAATAAAATCTGGAAAAATTACATAAAATACTCAAGACCCTGGGGAACGTCAGTGAATTTTTATAGATTTTATTTCGAAGATTTAATATGGTTTTCAAATTATTTAAAACGAGTCCAGTTAATACCTAAAAACTGTCAAGACATGTAAAAAGGGTGTGAATTGTTATTTTCCTAAGCGAAGGGTTATAAATTGTGAATCGTGAAACTTGAGGGTATAATTCGTATAATAAGTTAATTTGAAGGCACACTCTGTAATCCTGGAAAATAAAATGCGTGATGTGTTAATAAATTAATAAGAGGGGTTAAAATGTAAACTAAGTAAATCTAGGGCTTCATTTTGTAACTTTGATAAGTAAAGGGGTATAAAGTGTAAATTATGAAACCTAAAGGACTAAAAGAGTAACTTGATGAATCTAAAAGCTAAAATGGAAAGTTACTTAAAAAGGAAGGGTTTGTAATTCTTGTCTACCCCTCTAGGTGTGAAGAAAGAGAGGTCCTGATCCACTCTGTGTCATCCATTTCTGATTTGTGTTTGCTTCTGGAATAAGGTACAGATATTCTAACCTTCTCTGTAAGGTTTCCTGTGATCTCTTTCATGTTCTAATCTGTATAGCCTCTGATTGATACCTGAGACTTGACCTTCTGATAATGAACTTCTGTATTGATCTCTTGTCTTGAATTCTGATATGAACCCTGATGTGAACCCTAATATGATACTTGACATTTGATACCTTGCTATGAATCCTTTGCCTTGAACCTTTGACCTAGTATATGAACCTAGACTGTGAAGCCTTTAATTTCTGACCTGGAAAATGATTTGAGAAAAGCTATTTAAAAATGAAGTTTACAAATGTGATACAATACTCTTTTGACTGGGATTTTACTAACTTGTATGAAAACTATTTTAAAAGACTATCTGCATGAGAAACCATTTTAAAAGATCATTTTATGTACTCTACTTTGAAGGATTATTTTTATGAAGACCGTTAATAAAGATTATTTTAAATGGACTCTTAATTAGAAACCCTTTTTAAATGAACTGTTACTGACCTGCTGATTTTTGACCACCTGATATTGACCTACTGATATTGACCTGCGGATGTTGAACCTTCTGATATGACAACCTGATTATGATGTGAACCTTTGACATGTGACCCTTGATCCCAGTTTGATACCCGAGCCAAATTTGTGACCCTAGCCATGAAGGTAACATGGCCGTGTCTGTGATGCACCACTGGCATGACTAGTGTGTAGCCCTAGTGATTTGGTTACACCGTCCCCATCTTGATTCTGATATGTGCACACTCCTGTTATTATGGCCAATATGATTTGTTCTTGGGGGGCGAATGGATGCATCCTAGACTTGTTCTGTTTCTGATATATCTGGTATGTCTGGTGACTGGTACTGTGTGCAATACATGCCTTTCACAACCCTGGGAGCTTGCAACTCCAACCCTGGAGGTATCCCCTCAACCTTGTCTTGGTATGCTGAGGTCACCCCTCCATACACCCTGGTATATGATTTGATATGATATGTTTCTGGGCTCGTGGTGGATTACTGTCCTAAACCTTTACTCTCTCTCTCTGTACCTTGATTTATCTATTTCATTATGCTATATCTGTTCTTGTCCTTTTACTTTCATTTCTTTTGCTTTCGTTTCGTTTATTATATATCTGTTCACTGGGCTTTGTAAGCTCAGCCGCACGTTTTCTTTTCGTGTGCGGCAGGTTTTAGTTGGAAGCTGGGTTGTTATTAGAGAGAGCCTTGACTTAGAAGACCTTGCTAGCTAAATTGGATTTGAGATGATTTGAAAAGTTATTTTCAGACTTAGTGATTATTGTATATCTCACTTGTAACCTTGTAAATTCAGATTTTGGTTTGTAACCCTTGGAATCCTATTGTATTATTTATGTCATATGCTTGTGTTTGTTCTGATAAGAATCCGTATCTGTGACACCTTTTCCCTTTTCGGGTTGGGGTGTTACAAAGTAGGTTGGCTGGAGCAGAGAAGTAGGGTGGGAGGAGCAGGAAAAGCTGGGGGTCAGGGGAAAAGCGGGAAAAGGGTAAAGGGGATGGGGTTGACTTTTTTTTTTTTTTTTTTTTTGATTTTATTAATAAAATAGGACGGGTTGGGTTTGGATTGGGTTTAGTTTAGGATATGGTATTGTAGTGTTTAAATGGGCTGACTTGGCCCATAAAATTGGGTCGGGTTGGCCCATAAAAAATGGTTTCGGGTTCGTTTCTCCATGCTCATTCCAAGGCTAAATCCCGGAGTTGACTTTGAATTCGTCTTCACTTGATCAAATGCACAAACGTTGTCGAGGCGATCCAAAAATATTCGTTTTCGCTCTGTTTTCAATCCTTTGTACCTGAAATACATAAAAACACAATCCAAGGATATCTGCAATATAAATTGGCATATTTGGCTGTTTTTAGTTATTTTTATGTATTAAATGGGCATAAAATGATGAGTAAATAGACACAAATCAGTCTTCCTCACCATTCCACATTCACTATACACTTATCATGTCTTCCACCATGGCTACTACTTCTCACCAAGCAACGAAGCCAAGGTTCAACCTCAAACCAACCAATGAGATAATTCTCATTGATCTCACTTTAGATGATGATGAAGATGTCCACACACCACTAACCTCAACCAAATCAACCTCTTCAATCTCTACACCCCTAGCTCCATTAAAGGCCAACTCAACTAGGCCAACATTATCATCCTCCTCCACCATTAGGATTACCACATCCTTGCCTCCACCAAGCCCTCCTCAACCATTGGCACTCACACTCACCTTATCACCATCAACTCCCTTTGAGCTTGGGTCCAACACATCATCATCCTCCGCCTCACCATCACCACAACCACTAATGGGTCACCCCATTCTTGATCCCCTACAACCACATACCCTAAGTTGTGCATGTTGTCATCACAACCAACATCTCATCATGTGCCTTAGGGATAAGTTGAACTTTAGGTTCTCCTACCTTGAGCATCTTCTCACACCACCACAAGGACCCATCATACCACCTCCTCCACCACCTAATAGCCCAACCAACTAAACATGTTTTTGTTTAGTTTCTCAAATAAAAGCTTAGGACCCCTTTTGACATTTGAAGCAAATCTTAGGGCCTCATATCACTTAAGATTTTTATATGCTTCTTGTAGTTTGTTATCATTTTTTTGTTGTTGTAGTCATACTTATGTATGACATTTATTTTCATGAATGAATAGGCTCTTATGTGGTTGTTTTTATTCTTATGCTTGGTTACTTAGCCAATTTTTTTATTTGTGGTTGGATATTTGTCATAAGTGCTACATGTTAGATCTTGTATATTTGTTATCTAACCTTGTTTTGTAGCACGAATCATTGCTCGATTCCTTGGTGTCCTCCAAACGAGGGGGAGTATACATCAAGGGGGAGCCTTAGCAACCTTTTTGCTTCGACAAAAAGGGGAAGAAATGGGAGTAAACTCATTAAAAACTTGTTAAAACTAATTTTAACCTAAAATGAGTTTATGTTTTGTCATCATCAAAAAGGGGGAGATTGTTGATGCAAATAATGTTCTAAAAACGTTATTTATATCTTTCGATAACTTCACGTTTTAAGGATGACAAAATGTGAAAACACGTTACGTTAAAATTAACGTAAACAAGTTTTTAGTCGAAAGATCTCATTTCTACACAAATCACTCTAGGTATGAACAAACAAATTTACAACTTGACAAATGATCAAAGAAGTGAATTTGTGTTTTAAGACTTCACATTTTTAATGTGACAAAACATTTTTTTTTCAAAAATATACTTTACAAATTATTTTTGAATAATTAAGAAATGTTTTATTGGAAAAATAAGTTCAAATATCATAACAGCTATTTTCCCCCCCCCAAAATCAGCTCCAAACTTCCCCAAATAAGTTTTCACCAGAAAAGATAAAAAGATGAGCGTTTTTGTCTGGCACGGTACCACTAAATTTAGTGGTACCGTGTGTGATTTAGTGGAGCCGTGCCTTCATAATGGCCAGATTTTTTCTGCCTATAAATACCAGCCCACTTTACAGTTTTTGGGCATCCTTTTTCACACAGAACTTTCTGAGTTTAATACTCTCATCACATCTTTTCTTCTTGATCATTTAGTTTAGTTTTCTTTTGTTTAAGAGTGATCCAATCATCCATCCAAGTGATCCTCTTCATTCCTCTTCAAGTGCAAGAGAAGAACACAAGGTATCCAAGATGATTCAAAGTGTTGTACTTGTAGTTAGAGCTCTTGTAACATTTGTTACATACTTGATTGTATCATAGTATACATCAAGATCATTTTTCTTTTGAGAGATTGTGAGAGAAGATCATTGTGATCTCATAGAGATATTGATTATCACTTGTAGCTTGTGAGATAGTGTGTTGATCAAGTGGATCATAGGTAGATCGGGTAGATCGAGTCTTGTGAGATTGTGTGAAGTAGAAAGGATCAAGTAGATCGTGGTAGATTGGTACTAGCTAAGATTAGCACTCGACATTTAGCTTAGTGTCAGAAATTGGATAAGCGACGTTGTACGGTTTTCTCCGCCTGAATGGAGGTCTTGTTGACATAGTGCTTGAAACTCTCGAGTGTGGTACTCGAGGAGTGGAGTAGGGCGAAGAAGAGCTTCGTGACCGAACCACTATAAATCTCTTTGTCCCGGTTTGATCTTTCCATCTCTTTCCTTTACTTTTATTTAGTTACATTGTGTTTATATTGCATAGTTTAGTGTAGTGTTCATATTGGTGTTGATTGATCACACATAAGATTCGAATCAAGGTTTTTAATTGAAAAGTTTTTTGAAACAAATTAAAAACCGGAAAAACTATTCAATCCCCCCTTCTAGTTTTCCACATTAAGTACTAGTTCCATACAGCACACAAACACTTCGTATTCCTATTGGTCATTTGATCGTATAAGTATTCCATGAGAGTTGTAACAAGGTCAGTATATCTACATCAAAAGAACAAAGCTTATTGTACCAAATCCATATTTCTCTATATATCCGAAACCACCAAGTTTGACATTAAAAGTCAAAGCAATTGGCTTTCTATCTACCTTAAAAAAAGCACATTGTGAACAACATATTACTAAGGTGTTTGGCATTACATTCCTGAAAGTGATTCTCATTATAATCTTTTAAACTCGGAGATAATTAGTTTCTAGTGTTTAGGCATAGTCTTAATTCAAAGACCAAACTATCAGTTTTAGAGTAGCTGCACATATTTGATTCTTTTTAAACTGAAGTTCCCAATAAACAGAATTTGCCAGAATGCTTAAACACATAAATAATGCATCATCACTTTCAAAATGCAACGCCAAACACCTACAAGTCCAAAAAACTGCTACAAATTCAAAAACTAAAAAGGACATGATAGTCTTAATTGGATTATACTTATAATGCACAGGCGAAGTAGGACAAGCAAGATGATAAATCATATCAACTTCCAACAAAATCGGATTCACGACATCATGTCTAATCAACTACTAGTGAACATAGCAAATACTATTGACGGCGTATTAAAACAAGTAATTAACATAGCAAACAACTGATTTCACATGTTCGATAAACATTTAACAAACTCATACACATTCAGAATTTTCGATACTCGTGTATTAAAACAAGTAATTAACATACTGTCTTGGCTGTGGTCTCTCAGGCTGCGGTCTCGGGCTGCGGTCCCGGGCTGTGGTCTCGGGCTGCTGTCACGGGCTGTAGTCTCGGGCTGCGGTCTCGGGATTGGGCTATATAAAAAGAGAGCACATTTATACCGATTGCTTAATACACGAGCTAAAACTATTGACGGCGACATGTCGTCGAGGTACCAAAAGTTTAAAAAAAAATAAAAAAAGGGACCACATTACCTATGTCTCGGTTGTCTCAGCTCTCGACTCTCGCTCTCGGCTCAATCAAGCTCTCGGCTGTTAAAAAAAAAAAAAAAAAAAAAAAAAAAAAAAAAAAAAATCAGACATAAAACAAAAACAACAAAATTAATTAACACTTAAATTACTACATTAATTAACACTTAAATTACATAAATTAAAAATAAAAATAAAAACAAAAATAGTAAAATTAAAAATACCGCGGTGGGGAAGAATAAGAAGTGGGGAAGAAGAAGATGAGATGCTAGTGGTGGTGGTTTGCTGTGGTGGTGGTGTGGAGAGGAGATGTTGTGGTTTGCTATGGTGGTGGTTTGCTGTGGTGTGGGGAAGAAGAAGTGGTGGTTTGCTGTGGTGGTGGTTGGTTGTGGTGTGGAGATGCTAGTTGTGGGAGATGCTAGTGGTGGTGGTGTTTGCTGTGGTTTTCGCCGGCGAGAGAGGGAAGCAATAATTGAGATGGGGATATACGATTATGTCTAAGTGTTGACCAGATCTGTGTTTTGTTTACTTTTTAATTGTCCCGACGACATGTCGTCGGGACGAATAAAGTAAATTTGTCGTTTTGTGATTTGGCGGGATAAATGAAAATTTTGGGGGGTTTTTTTGTACATAAATACCGACGACATGTCGTCGGTATCAATTACATATATTAAAAAATTTATTTCTTAAAAATACTTTTATTTAATATATATTTAAAATTAAATACTTTAATTTAAAATTAAATACTTTAATTTAAAATTAAATACTTTTATAAAATTAAAAAAATATTAAATTTAAATACTTTTATTTAATATATAATTCGCATATATATAATAAGTTCATGATCATCTTTATCTTACGCGTATTACACACTTTATCTTTATCTTTATCTTTATCTTTATCTTTATCTTTATCTTTATACGAGCAATGCTTAAAGTTGGTGGCTTATTATTTGATTTAAGTGGTTTCTTTGGCTTATGGTGGGATTAATCAAAGTTGTTCTTAAGTACTACATAATGGTGTGGACCAATATGCCATCGCTGGCCACGGCAAACCTAAAGCTAATATGCCATATATGTATGTGTAATCATTCTATGAAATTTGCCATTGACTTAAACATAACTAATATAACAATGATTATTACTACGTGCCGTATATTTTGAGTTTTGTATCCAAGTTGATTATATTTTGAAGACCAACCATGAACTAAGTATAGTTTTGACCAAATGTCTAGAGATTTTTTTAGTCTATAATCATTCTATCTAGTTATGTTTACATAATTTTCATTGCAGTATATTTTTTCCAGATGTCACTATATATGCAGACAAATACAATATGTATGTCTTGCTATATTATTATGTTTAAACTATAATGAGTTCATTGATAAAATTTTGGGATATAAGAAATATCAAATTTACATATATCATTCATTCATGCTATATTATTATGTTTAAACTATAATGAGTTCATTGATAAAATTTTGGGATATAAGAAATATCAAATTTACATATATCATTCATTTATGCAAGACGAACAATATTATATTTGTGACGAAGAAAGTATTACGAGTATTTATTATGAAGTCGATATGGTAACATTTATAGGTGAATACCATATGAACCAACAGTTAACCTCCCTATATAACAAACAATTCATTCAATAAACAAACACTGCAAACAAAAGGGTCCTCCAAACTCATTGGAGAATAAGCACACATTTTTTCTCCACCAAGAACAAAGGGTTTAAGTGAGAGAAAAAGAATACTTAACACCTAAGCTAGTGAGTGTTTTTGTGTGTGAGATAAAGAGGACAAAAAGGGTCTTCTATCAATCATACCAAAGCTGCTAAAATCATGTTACCTGCTCTTTTTCTTTTATTATGATTAATTATATTGGTGTCTGTCAATATCACTTTTTAAAAAAGATAAACAACGACATGGGTATGTATAAAACCCCTTGAAATCATCACTTTCTTTTCAATTTACTACTTGGCCTTTTTTGTTCTTTATTGGTTTTGATGATTTTCTTAATGTTAAACTTGTGTCCTTGATTGAAACAAGATTAAGGATCCTAAACTATGTTTATTTAAGTAAGTGATAATTTGTAACATAAATTTATAGTTATGGGTAATGTTAGTGGCAGAGAAGAGAAGAGTAAAGGGCATAATCAAGAGGAGTGTTACATAGGATGTGCTCATAGTCAAGCGCAAGTTAGCAGCAACTATCCTGCACATTTGCTTCACAACCCTTGGGCTTCTCAGGTAACTCAAGCTTGTACATGTGTTTGTGTGTGCGTGATTTTAACTTTTAAAACTAATCACGTGTTGCAGTATTAAGTTGTAAATTAAATGTTAAGGTGATATTTCTTAGATCAAAAGAAAAATGATTGAGATTAGTGATCCTAAAACCTTAGATGTTCTTTTTTAGGTGTCGTCAAATCAGATAAAAAGTAACTTTTGATCGCGATCATCACCGTCAACTAAAAAATACATGGGTTTTTTTAACATCATCAACATAGTGTAATAAGACAAACAAGATCACCACTAAAACATACTTCATTTAAATACAAATATACCTCACCAATACACTAAAAAACTTGGTCGATTTCAAATCTATGTAAGAAACGTCGGTTGGGATGGGGTATAATAAGAAGCACACGTCTTTGGTGCTGAAACACGCGTCTTTTTTTGCCTTGTTGCACTTAGAGCATCAGGTGTGGTGCCTCAAGCCGTTTCGCCACCTCAGCATTTCAAATTTTACATTCACACGCCAAAATACCATTTCAGTAGCGGCTCAAGTCATTTCCAGTTTTTTGGCCCTATCATTTTGCTTTTCTATTTTTTCAAAAAAACTAATTTTTATTCATTCAAATTAAAATACGAATTACAATAAAAAAAATACCTTTTTATTTATTTGTTTGAACTCGGTCCAAACAAAATTAGCCCAAAACAAATACTACAAAGCCTACTATCTATTTTATAATACATGGCCCAAAAAAAAATTGCCATAAAAAATACGCCTACTATACGTCTTGTTTCGTATCTAAGTTGTTATTCGACCTTCTTGTTAGCTTTTCGTTTATAAATCTTTTTTACCGTTCTAAAGATAAATAAAAATACACTTGTAGTTAAACTGCTTTGTAAACAATAATGATAGCTGACCTTGTATGTCATTGTGGATGTTGGTTGAATGATGTATTGAGGTCTCTTATTATGGAAATGTAGTCATGAGGCTATGGTGGGTGAACTAAGGTGAACATTGGGTAGATTTGGTCTGTTTGGATTGCTCAGTAGCAGAGTATGCTTCATCAGATATATGACAGTAGTTGTATCCGAGATCTTAGAATGTTTGTTAGATATGTTTGTTTCAAATTTGTATGTTGTAGTTGTATTGTGGTCTTGGGCTTGTCCAAACATTTTCAGTTTTATTGTTGTAAATCTTTGATTGATTAATATATGTTCACCTTTTAAAAAAAAAAAAAAAAAAAAAAAAAAAAAAAAAAAAAAAGCGCGCGCAATAGCTATATTATCAAGAGATTGATATATTTCTAGAAAACAAAACCATTTTGTAGTAAGTATTTTAACAACACCGCTTTCTTTAACTCATAGCTAAATATCCATGAGAAAAGTTCAAATGCTTACTTTTATTTTGGTGTTTACCAAGGGACAAATCCTCACCATCAATATAGTTTGATCTAATGATGGGGATTAACCTAAGATTAAATATGGAAGCCTAATTTTTTTTTTTTTTTTTTTTTTCCTTTTTTTGTCTTTTTTCCAATTCACGTTTCTTTTTTTCGTTTCTTTTTTTTTTTTTAATTTTTTTTTATTTTTTATTTTTTATAATTCACGTTTTTTTTCGCTTTCATACGTTTTCCTCCGTTTTCAAACCTTTTCACACGTTTTCGTCTGTTTTCATACGTTTTCGTCCGTTTTTTACGTTTTCGTCTCTTTTCAAACGTTTTCCTCTGTTTTCACCCGTTTTCAAACGTTTTCGTTCGTTTTTATACGTTTTCGTCCGTTTTCAGACCTTTTTGTCTGTTTTTATATGTTTTCGTCCGTTTTTTACGTTTTCGTTCATTTTAGACGTTTTCGTCTGTTTTCATACGTTTTCGTCCGTTTTTATACGTTTTCGTCCGTTTTCGCCCGTCTACGTCTTTTTCATACGTTTTCGTCTGTTTTTTATTTTCGTTCATTTTGTAGTTTTCTCGTTTTCGTTCGTTTTCTCCGTTTCTTTGTTTCGTCGTTTTTTATACGTGTTTTTACGCTTTCATTCATTTTGTTGTTTTCTAACGTTTTCGTCCAGTTTCTTACGTTTTCGATCCGTTTTTTTACGTTTTCGTCCATTTTTGTATTTTCATACGTTTTTCGTTTCATACGTTTTTGTCCGTTTTCATATGTTTCTTCTTTTTACGTTTTCGTCCATTTTCTTGTTTTTTCGTTTTCATATTGTGTTTTTTACGCTTTCATACTTGTTGTTTTTTTCCGTTTTCATACTTTTCGTCCGTTTTCTTACGTTTTCGTTTTTCATACGTTTCTGATATTACAATGTGATATTCGAATATCACTTGTGATTTTTACGTTCCTTTTTTCGAATATCACTTGTGTTTTTCTTATGTTTTCGTCCATTTTTTCATTACAGTATTCGTCCGTATTTTCTTACGTTTTCGTCCTTTTTCATACGTTTTTGAATATCACAATTGATATTCAGAATGTCACTTGTGATTTTCTGAATATCCATCATTTGTGATTTTCTGAATATCACTTGTGATATTCTAAATATCACTTGTGATTTTCATGTTACAAAACATTAGTTGAAAATCACTTGTGATATTCAGAATATCACTTGTGATATTCTGAATATCACATAATATCACTTATGATATTCAGAATATCATTTGTGGTACTCAGAATATCACTTGTGATATTTAGAAAATCACAAAATATCAATGTGATATTCTGAATATCACCTGTGATATTCACAATATCATTTGTGATATTTTGGATATCACAGAATATCACTTGTGATATTCAGAAACGTATGAAAACGGCCAAAAACATTTAAAAACGGACGAATATGTATGAAAATGGACTAAAACGTATGAAAGCGTAAAAACACGTATGAAAAAGGATGAAAACGTATGAAAAATGGACGAAAACGAAAGAAAACAGATGAAAACGTAAGATAACAGACGAAAACGTATGAAAACGGACGAAAGCGTAAGAAAACGGATGAAAACGCAAGAAACGGACGAATATGTATGAAAACGGACAAAAACGTATGAAAGCGTAAAAACACGTCTGAAAACGGACGAAAGCGTATGAAAAATGGACGTAAACGAAAGAAAACGGATGAAAACGTATTAAAACGAGTGAAAACGTCCGTAAACGGACGAAAACGTATGAAAACAAACAAAAACGTAAGAAAACAGATGAAAAGGGACGTAAACGGGCGAAAACATTAGAAAACAGACGAAAACGTTTAAAAACGGACAAAAAGGTATTAAAACGGACGAAAACGGGCAAAAACGTAAGTAAACGGGTGAAAACGTATGAAAACGGGCGAAAACGAACAAAAACGTATGAAAACTGTCGAAAAAGTATGAATACAGACGAAAACGTTTGAAAGCGGAAAAAAAAACGTGAACTAAAAAAGTGAATTAAAAAAAAAAAAAAAATCATGAATTATAAAAAAATACAAAAAAAAAAAATGAATAATAAGAAAAACAAAAAGACAAAGAAAAAGGAAAAAAAAACATGTACTTAGGTTTTCATATTTAATATTAGGTTAACCCCCACCATTAGATCAAACTAGATGAATAGTGAAGATTTGTCTCTTTGTAAGCACAAAAATAAAAGTACGCAAAATAAATTTTACCCGTTTAACTCATATCCTAATTCAATTTCCTATACAAGCATCCATTAAGGGTACACGAAGTGATGTTCGGTTTGCCCTTGCGAGCTTAGCGGGTATGCGGGCTTATGGCTGCCGCTTTTGCGGGTTGCACTTGCGAGCTTGGTTTGCGAGTTTTTAACTAGCATCGAGCTGAAGATTTTAGTGTGTTTGTGAAATATTTTTGAGAGGGTTGGAGGAATGATGGTTGCCAGTAAAAAAAGTTGGATTGAGGGTTGGAGGGTTGAAATGAGGTGGAGGGATTTGATTGGTTAAATTTTGGGAGGGTTGGAGGGTTGGAGAGGATGACTCCCTCCGCCCTAAGTTTAGTAAACACTATCTTGTACCGCTACTTTTGGTCAACCCATATTTTCTAGGTAAAAATCTTACTGGTAACCGTATAATCAACTACCTAGTTATTAAAATCCTTGAAAATATAAACGTCTGCAACTTTTTATTATGCATGCACATGCATTTAACTTCTATAGTAGAGTAACTTTTTCTTATGGAAGATGAAGAGGTGTGGCATTGCTAGCTACATCTTCCTTAATCTAACGGCTACTTATTTACACGCACATATAAATTAAACACAATTTCTAACTATTGTGTGTATCAGTGTGTGCTTGAGAGAGAGACGTACATCATGAGCACATCAAAAGCAAAAGAAAAAAGGATCCATTGTTACAATAGTTCTCAAAAGATCTTACTAGTGGGTGAAGGCAATTTCTCGTTTTCTGCATCTTTGGCTCGAACCTTACGTAGTGCTAATAACATTGTTGCTACTTCGTACCATGATGAAAGTAAGTGTATAATCCAGCTATTTTTTCTTTGTTTCTTTAACCATGACTAGGAGTCTAGGATCATAATCAGATTGTATTGTTCAACATCAGTGACATGTCATTTTGTTGCTAGTCCAAATAAAATACGGAGTATTATATTGTAAAAAATTGATTATGGAATTTAAAAAATACTTCTCCCAGATTAATTAAGGTCATCCAAAGGAGTTGCTACATGGTTTTGGTTTGGCATTGTAGGTTTTTTTTTTTTTTTTTTTTTTTTTTTTTTTTTTTTTTTTTTTTTTTTAGAAAGGGTCGTGACTTGATATCCTTTAGGTATTCTTTCAGTTTTGGTGGGCTATTTTTAAGGTTTAGGTTTCTACGGAGTTTTATTTATTTATTTTATTATTAATTTTTTTTTTTTATATCTAGTTAACTAATTTGAAAGTTTTAAACTCTTAATATGATCTATATATTAAGATTTACAGGCTATTAAGCACTCCAGCAGCATACCTCACCTTGAAGAACTGAAGATGCTAGGCTGCTTGTTGGTTTTTGAAGTCGATGTCAAGAAAATGCACACTCATCCCGTTCTCAAGGAAATGAAGTTCGACGTTATCATCTACAACTTCCCACATGCTGGCCATTATTATATTAACGAAACTAGCTTGTTTTTAATTGAGTAAGAGACATATATGTTTACCCTTACCAATGCATGCTTTTAGATTTACAATATTAAATCTAAATAGACCAATTGCACTTTTGCTATTAGTAGTACGTAATGATATAGTTGTTCTTGTTCTTGTTCATGTACAATTACAATTTAATTGGTATAATCAATTTGTACTTTTTTGCTGTAATGATGTAATTTTTTTTTGTAATTTATGTACTTGTTACAGGATGCATAGGAAATTGGTTGGAGCTTATTTCAAAAGTGCAAGCAAGATGTTGAATGAAGGGGGTGAGGTGCATTTAAGGCATAGAGACGACTCTCCGTATAACAAATGGAATGTGGTTTCGCTCGCTGGTGAATCTGGTCTTAAGTTGAAGGACAAAGTGATGTTTCATATGAGTGATTACCCTGGTTATAGTAACGTAAGAGGAGGGAATGTTAGATCCGACGGTACTTTTCCTATTTCATGTGCTTTTACATTTCAGTTCACTCTTGATTTTCCGGAGATTGACAGGGATGGCTTGAAGAATAATGAAGTTAATGATGATGGTCTTGAAAAGAAATATGACTTTCTAGTTAATCAATTTGTTCATCACATGAAGGCGCTTGGCTTATAAATTACATGATATTATATTATTATAGATCAAGATTAAGATCGATGATCATAGTGAAGTACCAGATATAATGGTAAAATGCATGATCATCATATTGAAGCTCAAAAGATGAGTTTGAAGATAATGATGGTTATTGACATTACCATTGTTTAAAGCTTCTAAAAGATGAAATTCATGATTTTGGTATGGTGAATTTGTAATAGAAGCTGAATGATTGCATGGTAATGAAAAAGAAAATATATATATATATATATATAAAAAAAAAAAAAAATATATATATATATATATATATATATATATGTAGTTTTTATATGCTTAATGCCATCTTAATCATAAGGATCAATCTCTGAATAAAACACACACATTTCTGCTTTCATAGCTAATTAGCTAGTACTTTCCAAGATCGACCATCACCGCAAACAACTACGGCAACCTTCCCCTCTTTACTATTACTGCATATCACCGTCAACCAACCATACTTGCTATCTATTTTATGTCGTTGCATTGCGCTGACGACACTGTGCTAGTGCTAGATAGTTTTAAATACGTACAAATGTTTGAGTTATGTACCCTCAAATTAGAAATGTAATAGATATGAAATTGACTTTAAAATGAAATGAGAGTATATGGCTCAACAATCTTTTATTATCTTGTGATTGTTTCGATTTTATTCCACTTACTAAAAGAAAGTTTGGATTAGTATTTTACACTGTCAACAAAAAAGATCACTTAATAGCTAATACCTAATACACTATCACTTTTTTTACTCGTTTAACTTATTATCCTTGCTCGATTTTAATTTTTTTATGAAAAAAAAATAAATAAATAAAAAAAAAAAAAAAAAAAAAAAAAAGAAATGAATCAACAGTTTGTAGGATTTGAACCTGACGTGAATCGAACACGCAACCTTCTGATCTGGAGTCAGACGCGCTACCATTGCGCCACAGATCCTTTTTATTATTATTTATTAACCAACAATTACGTAACTGTTAAACAAGGTCAAACACAATCTGATATAAGTACTTTTGGTCAACCTATATTTTTCTATGTTATAAACTTGATACGGCTTGTAAATATTGGAAAATCGTATACATATAACCGGCCACCTAGCTAATTAATAATATCCATGAAATTTAAACGTCTATAACATGCATGCATTTTACGGAGTACTTTATAACTTTTACTAATGGAAGATGAAGAGGTTGTGAAATGATGCTACATTTTCCTTTGGTTTACACATATATATAAACACAATTAAAATTCCAGTGTGTGTTTAAGAGAGAAATGAACAGAAGAGAAAGATGGATCCATTGCTACAAGAGTAGTCAAAAGCAGTGGCGAAGCTAGAATGGATTCAGTGGGGGGTCGGGATCTCGTTTTCTGCATGTTTGGCTCGAAGATTTCGAAATGCTGAAAACATGGTTGCAACTTCGTACCTCGATGAAGGTAAGTATGATTGATCTTGTATTGTTAGTTGATTTGCATTGGCATAAAGTACATAGGTTTACAAGCTTGATGTTAATATATATGCTTTTGAACTAAATCAGATTTTCAGGATAACTGATATTTTTTTGTTACTGATATATTATTTTCCTTATAGCATAGTAAAGGAAGAAGTTATATATGTTCCAGCAAATTAAGTAGTAGTAAGAAAAAAGTTTCAGCAGACCTAGATACAATTGCAATCAGATATGCCTGTCACTATTTGGACTTATCGAAATTTAATTTGATTGGGGGTACATGTGAATAAGTTTGGGAAATTAGGCTATGCACAGTGGCGACCCGGGTCATCAGCTGCCACATCAGTTTTCTCTCTCTGGTGACCAAAAATGACCAAATTGCCACAGTAGTGACCGATTTTTTATTTTTTATTTTTTATTTTTTTAATTCAAACATTTTAAACAACAAACTTAAAATTCATTAAAAATAAAAACATTACATATATCACTCAATTAAACTAGAAAAAAGGCCTTTAATGACGCCGAAATTATGACACACGCATTTTATTGACAAGCAAAAGCGTGTGTCATAAAAAAACTGTCATAACTTGTACAATTTGAAGGACTTATGACACGCAATTATAGAGTCATAAAAAAATGTACCGGAACACGGGATACACTTTCTTTCCGTGTCATCCCTAAGTGTCGTTCCCTGTGGCTATATAATGATTCATTTTAGGGTTTCACTCACAATTTCACACACACTTAAATACTCTCTCTCTCTTATTGTACGCCGCCATCACCATCAACACCATAACCACCACGAGCATCGTCTTCAGCCGCCACTCTCCAGCTACCAGCCACCGCTGCCATAATTCCATATCTCTCTTCCTCTCTCTCGTCTATTGGGTATGTCGAAAACAAAGGATCCCCCAAAGGTGTGTTTGGATTTGGATTTGTTTAATTATTTTGATAAGCGTTGGTTTATGTTGGAATTACTTATGTTGACTGATTTTTGAAACTTATTGCTTATTTGGGATTTTATTATAAGCTGACGGCGTGCATAGTAATCAATTGTAGCATCTTATCTGTGATTTATAAGTTTGATTCATTGTAATACTCGATGAACATGTTTGCATCTGTTTTTGGTAGGATTAATTTTGTTTGTATTTGTATAATTTTAGTATTAATGATACTTATTCGCTTGGTGCGAAAGTAGATAACGTTGTTAATAATTTTAGTATTAATTTTATTATTAATGATACTTATTGGTTTGATTTTTTATGCTGTCGAGATGTAGAAAATGTAGAATAATATCCGGGTAAGTTGTTAATTGTAGAAAGTTTAATTGGAATGCTGGATGTGTCTTAAGTGTTGTTTACATGCTGTAGGATATCCTGGCAGTAGAAGAAATTTCAAAAATGTATTCAAGTTTTATTTGTATGTGATGCGGCATACGTTGTGATTTTACAAAGCTGTAACGAAGTTTGCTAAAAATGATGCCGTACATGATGTAGAATTGTGGTGTGATATAGATACTTATATTTTGGTGTAATAAATATTATATTGATGTAAGCTGTGACGGATTTTAATATGCTTGAAACTTCTCTATACATTGTTTAGGATGTTAATGTTGCTATGGGTTGATAATCTTATCTGATCAAGGGGTCGTTATTTGCGAATTTGGTTTTTTGACGTTAATTGGTATTCTATGTGGTACGTTTAGGTTCGATAAGATATCTTTGCTAGAAAAGAGAACAATCTCTACTTCTGCTTTGAACTATTGAAATCGCCCCGTTTCAGTAAAAATCAACATTTTCGGAAATGTTGACATATAGTGTGTTTTATTGGTATTTGCGTAATTAAGTAGCACCTTTCATAAATGGTTTACGGCAGTGTGTCTCTATTCGTAATGTTTTACTGTTTGTATTCGATACACTAATGTTGGTGTTTTTTCACAATTTTTTAAGGATTTTTACGAAGATCTGTTTGAGGAGCTGAACAAATACGGGGAGATTGAAAGCTTGAATGTTTGTGACAATCTTGCTGACCACATGGTATGTTTCTGAGCTTGTCGTATCTAATATCTTCTGTAAACATTATCTAATGCTGAGTTTGCTGCTTTTTTCAGGTGGGAAATGTGTATGTTCAGTGTGTCTCTACATGGGATTGAGATTGTGTATAATATGGCTCATTTGGATAAGGAGTTGTCGGGATATTGAGCGAAGTTGCCTTTGATTAGGAGGTTGATGTTGTCGCATCCAGAAGTGGAGTGGATTTGGTGGATGGATAGTGATGCGTTGTTTACTGATATGGTGTTTGAGTTGCCGTTGGCTAAGTATAAGGATCATAATATGTTGTATTTCTGTAACTTTTTTTTATACTAGTCTATCATTGTGAAAATTGATACCACCTAGTATTTATCATCTAATTGTTCTTCAGTTACTTGTTTCTTTGTTGATATAACTTAGGAATGTCATCGAGGATGGATAATGGATTTGGCGTCATAATTCATAACCATGGCCAACAAGTTGAAGATGTAACTAAAGGTAACGAACCTAACAAAGCTCAATTGCTTTTTATCTTGTATCACTATTATGACTTCTAACTGTCTTTGAATCATTTTTCCTTCTGTTGTCAGGCTTCCACCACCTGACTTTCATCCTCCAACAGCAAATTGTCCTGAGGAGACACTTACAAAAGACTACGTGCTTGCTGGATACCGAGAAACAGTTGAAGGGCTTGAGGTATGCTTTACCAACTGTTAAAGTGCACTGATTTTCATTTTGAAAGAACTGGTAGATAAATTGTACTCTAAACTCTGTACTGTATTTGTAATGGTGAGAACTGGTAGATTACTTGAACTAGGATCTCCTATATATAGCCATAGTATTTAATGTTGTACCAACTATATTAGAGGTGAGACAGGTTCTCTTGCTTGATGGTGGCCATTTTACAGTTTCGCTAGTTGATCTTTTATTTTCGATTATTCTGTGTTTATGGTTGTATCTGTTTATGGGTCTTGGTCTGCAATAATAATTGACCAAGCATATTGAACTAATGTATGGTTTTGTGGGGTTTCAGGTACGCGAATACCAGCAAACATGGACAGCGAGGGTGACCGTCCAGGGAAATACATGTCTGCAGAAGATGATCCGTAGAGTTTGAAAAGCCCTTTGATTAAGTGGGTGTAATATATGAATGTAATTGACTTTTATGGTTAATTTTAGAATTTTAAAAACTTGTGGTTGTATGAAACACATTGTTTTGATATATATATGAAATGCGTTCTTTTGCCAGTATTTATTTGTATTATGAGATTAATTGTTATTTAATGTCTGGATATTAGTAATTCTAGAAAAAATAATAAAAATATATATATTTAAACCATGACACGCAAAACATAGGTCATAAGATTGTGTCATAAAAGCTTGTTGTAAAAGCGTGTCATATAAGCGTGTCATAATAGCATGACACGCGTAAGGCGTGTCATATTGCTTTATGACGGGTCGATCAATGACGCCAAAATGCGCGTCATCTGACCCTTTTATGACACGCAATGCGCGTCATTAAAGGCCTTTTTTCTAGTAGTGTATTATTCAATTAAACATTAAAAACATTACGTAAATTATTCAAATAACATTAAAAACATTACAAAAATTCTTCATCGTCTTCCTCATCGTCATCATCACTACTGTCTTCGTCTTCATTCTCTTGATTGACTTGATTTCTACGATTTCTCAAAATGTGTTCGATCAAATCAGATTTTAAGTGTAGATGAGTTGATGAGTCCTGGAGCTAATTCATTCGTTCTTAAGGGATCGTGATCACGATGGCCCTCATCTTCGAACCATGTAGGAAATATCGCCCGCTACTTGTGTCGAATGATCATATTATGTAATATGATACATGTATATATAATATCTTGGAGATCCTTTTTATACAGCCCTCGAGCCGAAACTTTAAGCATTTTCCACTTCTTCTTCAACACACCAAAAGCCCGTTCCACATCTTTCCTTGCTGTTTCGTGCTTCCTCTTGTACAATATTCTTTTTTCATCACCCGTGGGAGGATTTGAAATGGACTTAATAAGAACGGACCATTGTGGATATATCCCGTCAGTAAGATAATATCCTCTTTTATATTGTACATCGTTAGCCTCGAATTCAAGGTCTGGTGCTCTCCCAGATTTGATATCATTGAAAACAGGGGAACGATGTAAAACGTTTACGTCGTTATTCATACCGGAGACACCAAAGAACGCATGCCAAATCCATAAATCTTGGGAGGCGACCGCTTCGAATAAAATGAATGCATGTGGCCCATGATCACCCCTACCATATTGACCTCTCAAACCATTTGGGCAATTCTCCCACTCCCAACTTGTACAATCAATGCTTCCTATCATCTTAGGAAACCCATGCTTATGCTCATGATGAGCATATAATCTTTCAAGGTCAGTATACGTGGGCTTTCGCAAATACTTAACACCATATAACTCCATGATAACATTGTAAAACTTACGGAGACATTCACGAGATGTTGTTGCAGCCACTGCTAGATTCTCGTCAAGAGAATCAGGAACGGTCGCGTATCCCAATTGACGAATGGCCGTAGTAAACTTGACCAATGGGCTAATACCATGCATGCCCCTACAATCAGGAGTTTGTTGAAAATAAGGAGAATAATCGGTTACCTCTCGAACAATTTGTGTGAATAGTTCTCGGCTCATTCGGAACCGCCGACAGAAGGTTCTTTCGTCGAACTGCGGGTTTTCGGAGAAGTATGCCGCGACTAAACGATTATGAGCACCCTCATGATCCCTACGTATGTACCTTCGTGAAACTTTTGGCTGTGATGCTTGGTAAGCGTTCCAAGCAAACTCCGCAAACTCTATAAACTCACTCATAACTTCATCATTGTCGGAAGACGAAGAACCAAAAAAGAGCTCGTACGACATAATTAAAATAATGTGTTTGAAGGTATTGATAGAAATGTTGTTTGAAATTGTGTGTTTAGAAGTGTGTTTGAGGTTGGTATTTATAAGGTTGTAAAGTGGTAAAGTTTTTTAAAAAAAAAAGTTTTTTTTTTTTTTTTTTTTTTTTAATATCAAACGGTAAGATTTTTTGAAATTAGAGGGTGTATACAATCGGTCGAAATTGAGACCGATAGTTTTTTTTTTTTAGACATCGACCGATATTTGACCAAAGTGCCACATAGGGCTCGACCGATAGTGAAATCGGTCGACCCTCTTCCTCGACCGAGTATATCCGTCCCACTGTGGTTAGCCTTATGTTCTTCTGGGCGATATTTATATGCCTTTCGTATTGATTTATATATACGAGTTGCTGATTGTTGTATGTTTTCTGCTGTTATGTATCCGTGTAAAATGTGTCCAAGTTAGAATTAAATTTGTCTGTCAGCATAATCCCTTTATCATATCATTCATCTTTTTAGTATGTACATGTCAATATAGTTAACTAATCATACAAAGCTTTCACATTTTCATAGATTGGCTAGTTCAACAGCATTGGACGATCAGCGTACCACACCTCAATGAACTTGATAGATTAGGTTGCTTGTTGTTGTATGAAGTTGATGTTTACAACATGCACGTGTTGGAAGATTTAAGATCAAACTTGTTCTTAATTCTTACTTATATCAGACAATTTACTTTATTATTATGTATCTAAGTTTGCAGACATGTAAAGTAACCAATAAGGTTGCATAAAACTCTAGTCTAGGATTGATGACATGTAAATAGTTAGTTGGTCGATTATTATGGCAGTTATTATGGTTAAAACAGTTTGTGGCAGTTTATCATGAAGGGTTGCGTCTCATGGGTCATTTTAAACCATCACACCTATTCATGTCACACCTGTTCATTAACTATATATATGCATTGTAATTAACAGTTATAATATCAATCAATAACAGTTTATACTTCGTGTATACTTTTCCCTCCATATTTCTCTTGATCAAATATTCACTGCACATTCCTTTTTGTCCCATAACAAAGTTACTGTTTCATCAAACATGGTTAATCAAAATTCTCTCATTGAGAACAAATGGTGTAGACCAAAATTAAAAGGTCTAAGCCAGGATAATAATTGGCATCAGAGCAAAATTTCTGGGAGATCTCAAAGAGAGTTTATTCAAAGGCAAATGAAGAGGGAAAGTGAGTCAAAGTTTGGAAATTGCATAAAACAAATCTCAAGTGAATGCAAGGAGATGTTAAGAAAGAAACTAGAAGAGTTTCATGTGTATAATAATCAATTATCACAGAAACAAGCAACATTGGAGAGGCATAAGAGGTATATCTGTTTCGAATGCAGACTTAGGGGACACATCGCCAAGAACTGTCCAAACAAGGGAGCACTAACAGAAGCTGCAGGCATTGAAAACCTCACAAACACACTAAACACTCAAATTACATACCCTGGAACCATTCACTTATCCACTGATTTTATGATTGAGGGGACTGATGAAGGAGAGTGGGATAAGATATGGTATATAAGCAACAACATTAACAATCATGTTTGCACAAACATGAATTTGTTTGCAAAGTTGAAAGAAAAATTTAGTGTTGAGAAGTTGAGGGATCTGAGAAAGTTATTGTTTGTTCATGGGATTGGAGAAGTGAACATAAGAATTGGTTCAGAAGTCTTTATGATTCCTGGTGTACACTATACACCAGAAGTGACTCTGAATATCTTATTTGTAAAGCAATTGGAGGCACAAGGTTTTGAAATAACATACAAAGGGAATCGATGCAAGTTGGTTCCAATGTTTAAAGACCCATCATCATGTTACTTTGACAAGAACAAGATGAATCAGAAGCAAAATAGATACATGGAGGACTTCTTCAAATCAACTGATGAGAATTCTCATGAGAAGGAAGAGGAGACACAGAAGATTGATGTTACATGCTACAAATGTCAAGAATTAGGACACTATGCCTATATGTGTCCAAGTAAAGCATCAACAATGGATTCTACCCCACAAGAAGATGATTTCATATACATCAAAGGTGTATACTACCCAACACATATTACATCCTTTAATGATTATGTTACATTCCTAGATTTAATTAAAAATGATTTGCTTATAAGTCAGGAATGGGACATGTTTAGAGAAAAATTTGACAAAGCTTTTGTATGGTTTTATACTGTCTATCTTAAAAGAAGTTTACCAGGCCCTTTACCACCATATATAAATGGTATAAAGATCCATCTTATGGACCTTTATAAACTTGTTGAGACATTAGGTGGATACCTAAGCATACTTTTTAAAAATGAATTTGGTTACATCGTTGAGATACTTGGCCTGACAAAGGATCATGGTGAGGAGATTAAGGCCTGCTACAATCAATATTTGAATGTCTTTAACTGTTATTATAACACAGCAAGGGTTTCACATGTTGAAACAAATGAATTTGTTTCACAAGGCAGAAGATATTGCCATGAAGATCAAAAGGATCAAATGATTGAACCCACTGATTTTGACATTCAAGGAAAGAAGAGGATTGAGCACTTTGGCATCCAATTGGAGAGTCTCAATAACAAGTGTCCAGAAAACCAAAAGGAGTCTCAAATGCAACCTGAAATAGGAAGCACAAGTAAAGATATCAAGGAAGAAGGAAGGGACTTAGACAGTGACTCAACTGAAGGTTTCACCATCATATGTTAAACATACAAAAGAAAACAAAGAAGAATTAAGATCTTTTGATCTTAGAGGGGAGACTGTTGAAAGATTTAAGATCAAACTTGTTCTTAATTCTTACTTATATCAAACAATTTACTTTATTATTATGTATCTAAGTTTGCAGAAATGTAAAGTAACCAATAAGGTTGCATAAAACTCTAGTCTAGGATTGATGACATGTAAATAGTTAGTTGGTCGATTATTATGGCAGTTATTATGGTTAAAACAGTTTGTGGCAGTTTATCATGAAGGGTTGCGTCTCATGGGTCATTTTAAACCATCACACCTATTCATGTCACACCTGTTCATTAACTATATATATGCATTGTAATTAACAGTTATAATATCAATCAATAACAGTTTATATTTCGTGTATACTTTTCCCTCCATATTTCTCTTGATCAAATATTCACTGCACATTCCTTTTTGTCCCATAACAAAGTTACTGTTTCATCAAACATGGTTAATCAAAATTCTCTCATTGAGAACAAATGGTGTAGACCAAAATTAAAAGGTCTAAGCCAGGATAATAGCACGAACATCCAATCCTCAAGAAAATGAAGTTTGACGTAATCGTGTACAACTTTCCTCATGCTGGACATTACGACCACTTATGCGAACGTGATCTGGAATTAATCGAGTAGGATATAAACACTACATTAAAATCTATGTGATTGTATTCACAGTTCTTAGTAGACATGCTAATCAAAATCCGACTAACCATGTTTCCAAGTATGTAGTAATAATGATATAATTAATAGTAGGTGCGTGGATGTCACAGGATGCATAAAGAATTGGTGAGTGCTTATTTTAAAAGTGCAAGCAAGATGTTGAATGAAGGGGGTGAAGTTCATTTGAGGCATAGAGAGGACCCTCCATATGACAGTTGGAATGTAGTTAAGCTTGCTGGTAAAGCTGGTCTTAAGTTGCAGGGCAAAGAGCAATTTCTAAAAAGCGACTATCCGGGTTATCATAATAAAAGAGGAGGGGATATTCAAGGTAAAAAGACATTTCCTATCGTATGTGCTTTCACTTACAAGTTTGCACTTGATTTACCAAGAGTTGATGATCATCATCCAAAGAAAGATAAGGTTAGTGATTTTCATGATGAACTTGGTACGAACGATGAAGTTCATGTATTAGAAGTGGAGGATCAAAATCATGATCAGCAGCATCCCAAGAGTGATGAACTAACACAAAAGAGCATCCATGCATTAGTGGAAGATGCTCTTTTTGTTGATAAGAATGATGAAGTTGTTCATCTTCCATAGAAAGTTGAAGTTTGTGACTATTTTTGATGCTCATGTACCTAAAGAGCAAGCAAAGGATGAAGTTGATGTTGATATTCTAACAAATGGAGTCGGTAATGATACTGATGTTGGTGTACCAGAGATGAAGGTTGGTGTCCGTGAACACGATACAATGATTGAAGATGATTATGCAAAAAGTCATAAAGCTGATGAACATAATGACTCTGAAACCCAAGTCATTATTGATCTTGATTTACCAAAGGTGGCTGATGATCATAAGAATGTTGAAGTTTATCATGATCATGGTATCTTAAAGGAAGATGAAGTTATATATTTCGAGACGAATGATCAAGATCTTGATAAGCATGTGAAGAGTGAAGAGGATTGCGACATTGATCGTGATCTTCCAAAGAAAACTGAAGTTCATGTGATGGATATGGAGGACCTTTATCAGCAACATCCGGAATATGATAAAGCTCATGACGGTGATCATGAGCTACCAAAGATATATGACGTTCACGAATTGACGATGAAGGACCAAGATCATAATCATGATCACAATCAACAACATACTAAGAATGACGAGAAGTTCATGACCATACTCCAAAAAGTGATGAAGTGGCTAATGATATTTTGAAAAATGAAGTGAATAATGTTCCAAAAAAGGATGAAGTTCTTGATCATCTTATAAGAATTGATGGAGCTAATGAAGATCTTGATGTTCCTGATATGGAGACAACGAATGATATTCATAAACATGATAGAATGGACAATGAAGTTGATGATGATCTTGTTGTACAGGTACTAGAAGTGAAGGATCTTGTTGAAAAACTTGATATAAAGAATGATGTTGTTGAGAAAGAAGATGTCCGTGATGATCTCTACATAAAACATCATGTTCATATAAAGAATGAAAATGATCTTCATGAGCATAATGGGGATTGTTTAATGGATGAGATCAAAGATGATGATCATGCTGATTATAACAACGATTCAACCAAAATGAAGGACTGTGTTCATGATGAGCTTGTAGAGAATGATTGTTTGCATGATCATCATAGTGATGCAAAGAAAGATGGACACAATGGTGATAACCATTATTTCATCAAAGATGATGTTCTTGCTGATGATGATCATATTATGATGAACAACATGAAAGAATAAGCCATGTGATACAACTTAGAATGCTATGCTTTGTCAGTTTGCTGGTTTATGGTCTTTACATGTTGGATAATCCAAATCTTTTGATTAGAAAAAAACATATTTGGTTAGCAAAATCTTATTTATATTATTATCATGATCTATTAATATAACTGGTTCATTATATTCTAGTAAAAAAGCAATATGCAAACTTTTCAATTTATTATTGGTCATATGTGTATGAGCCCAAAAGAAAATAAATTCTATAAATTTTTTCTCTTCCAACAAAAATAGCTTAATTCAATTGACTAAACAATCTTAAAGAATTTAGTTAATACTCCATCCGTCCTAAAATATAAGTCCAACTTGACTTCTTGAATCGAACTTTGACCTTTAATATTTTTATTTGTATTATATAATACTTGATGCAAAATTATATAAATGGATTGTGTTTTAAATGTATTTTTAATTGGTATAATTTTCATAAAGTGTTATATACTACAAACAAAAATATTTAAAGTCAAAGTTCGATTCAAAAAGTCAAACTTGACTTATATTTTGGGACGGAGGGAGTACTAGCAGGGTATCGGCGCGTGTTATGACGGCGGGTACCCTGTCATACATATTTTGCGATAAATGTTTTTGATTTTATATTTTCCGCTACGATAACATTATGAATTGCGATAATATTTTGTTGAAGTTGTTGTTCAGATTTTGTATGAAGCTGTTGTCCTCTGCTTCAGTGATGTATCAGAATTTGTATAATGTATAAGAGATGTTTTCTTAGATGTATCCGATATTGGTTGTAGTCTGTATTTAAAACTCCACGTCAACCATGAAGTCATAATCCGCTTAACTTCATTTGCAGGGGCGAATTTCGGACTACCATATTTAAGTTCAAGCCATTCTTCGAGGGAGATGTCCATCAACCTTACCAACCTGCCATGAAATAGTAACTCCGCCACAGCATAAATTCTTTCATCGTCCAGATAGTTCTCATTTAATCCCCAGTACTGTTCGGAATAAGGCATGTAAGAGGTTTGTAATGGCTGGGTACTGCCTCCACCACAGCTTTTATTGCTTGAGTTCATGAATTCAATTTTGAATTTCCCATCATTCTCTTTGATAGTAGTCCAAGTCAATCCTTTAGATTCAATGATGGGCCATAAGAGTACCAACTCATCTTCAGTGTAGCTCATTAGTAAATCATACGAGAATATCCCATCTTCAATATTGCACAAGCGCTTGAATTCCTTATAAGTAGCTTCAAGAGGGGTTTCCCAAGAAAATAAATCTGCATCCATCATGAGCACATTGAAGTTTACATCATCAAAAACTTTCACATCGAATGAATCCGAAAGCAAGAGTTCCGTAGCAAGATATCCGTTCATTGACATGTCTTCCATAGCAGAACCTGTCATCATAGGTAAAATCATCAGTAGGATTTGTTCGCTAGAAGAAAAATTAATGAATTTAGAAACGGATATAAGAATAAAAATAGCTGATATCTGCAGACGATGCGCCGTATCCAAAAAGTTGGATACGGCGTATCTTATAATCGTTAAAATTTAATCAGACTTATTCAGAAAATAGATACGCCGCTTAGAAATAAGAATGCGCCGTATCAGTTATTTTATTTATCAAAAATCGATATTTATTTAAAATTAAATGCGTCGTATTAACAAAAGTTAATGCGCCGTATTTTCGTTACGTTTCAAAATATAAGATTTTTGATTCAGAAGATACGCCGTATCGACAGAGATCGATGCGTCGTATCTGTTTAATAATTCGAAAACTGTTTTTAATTAAAATAATAGATACGCCGTATCTGCTAAGGCAGATGCGTCGTATAGCGTTAACGTTTAGAAATTTTTTTTTATCAAAAACAGATATGCCGTATCTTGGGGAAAAGATGCGTCGTATCGAATTAATTAAACGCGTTGTATTTTATAAAAATTAAACGCAATACGCCGTATCTGAGAAATCAGATGCGCCGTATCGTTCGATTAAGCTCAGTACAACGATAGCAGAATACAGAAAATACGAAAAATAAAAACAAATAAAAGCACAAACGAAAATAAACACAAAGAAAACAAATAACACACAAAAACATAAAATATGCAAAATAATACAATGAATGTAAATTAATCTAATATACAACACAGTTAGCGGTTAGATTAAAAAATTAAAAACCAAATTAAAATACTAATCAAATTAACAGATAATAACAATTCACTCCCCGGCAGCGGCGCCAAAAACTTGATGCGTGCGATGTGTCGTTGCGGTTTAGCAGTATTAATGCCTACTCAAGTTTTAAATTTATATTTAGCCGACTTATCAATAACACACACACTTAACGAGCAGTGTACCTGGTCAGTATGAATATAATGGTAAGTAGAGTGTCGATCACTAAGAGTGGAACGTATTATCTCGTTATTCTAATCAGTATTTTAATATTCTAAGTTAGCTATACAACCTAATCTAACGCAAGGGGTTTCAGCCTGAGAGACTGGCATGATTGGTTGCAATTAAATAATAAACTAAACTAATAGGCACGAATCAGCAAGTAGCACACACGTACACAGATAAATACTTGAGACAATAAGAAGACCTGTCCTGATAGATAAGTAGTTTGTCACTTGTTTTATTGCTAGTTTTATATGAAGTGTATAGTTCGATGCAACGCACTGAGATTAAGTCTTTCTCGTTGGTTCTAATCTTATCGGCGAGTAAACCCTTAATGATTACTTATGACTATCCTATTTATTTTTCTTCCTACTTTTCTACAGACGATAGAATGCATAGGCGATCTAATAAATAGGCGAGGGCAGAGGCATGGCGACCCGATCAACGCTCAGCTAGACACAGAGGTTATCAATACACTAATAAAAGTCACCAAAGACATCAACATATAAACTTTAATTAATGGGAAAGCAATATTAAAGGGAGTGCAATCTTTCCGTTGTCACATTACACAAGCCACCAATCCTGATGAATTAAAGTTTACTAACACAATAAAACAAAACTACTTAATGAATTAAATACATGCAGGACCTTCTTACAGCTCTTGTATCTTTGTTCAAGGTGTGTCTTGTGCTGCTGCCTTGACTGAATTCGTCCTAGGGTTTCTGTACTTCGGTCTTCTGTCGAACTTCGGAACTCTTAATTCGTCTGGTCTTTGGGGTATTTATAGTTTCTGTCTGAGGGTAAGATGCGGCGCATCTAATAAGTAGATGCGGCGCATTGACTTAACTTCGCGTGGGGTCCAAGATTAATATATTCAGGAATATTCGTACACCACCAGAAGATGCGGCGTAACTCCATAAATAGATGTGGCGTATGTCCTCTTGTATCTTGGATCGTATCTGGTGAAATCTTGATAGTGATGTGCCGTATGTAATAAGCAAGATGCGGCGCATCTGGAGCAGATTTGTCTTGATCTTGTACATTTCAGTAGACTCTTAACTTCTTGCTTGTTTTGCTCCATAATTAGTCTAAAATCGCCAAGTTTCACCAAATGCTTGTTTTTACCTGAGAATTACAAAAGTAAACGATTAAGTATCAATCCTCATACACAATATAATAAAACAAGTCAAATTAATAGGATAAATGATAGTAATAAAATATACTTATTTGAGTTCATCAAACTACAATTGCAAATAAAATAAAATAACTGAAAATAAAAAGGTTGTGGAACTTATATGGAGAGAAATGTGTTTACTTAGATTTCCTTACTCTCTAACTATCTTTTACCGGTTGATTAGTGTGTATTAATTGCGTGGATGACGGGTGTATTCTTTAATACCAATCGTGGGGTGGCGTACGTACTTCCCAAACTCTATAAGCTCCTACTTCACTCCTATGTCGAGCCGGCTAAGAAGCTCCTAACATGGAATCACTAGAATTCACTCATGCATTAAATACAACCATAAAAACCTTAGTACGCATTGGTTCATGTTTCTTAAGACGTTCAAGTAAGTTACCATATAGGAGGTTAGCCAGTTTTCTTAAGCCTAATATCGATAAACAATCATCCAATACAATTAATAACACACCAACAACCAATAATCAATAGTTAGGTTTCATTAGATCTAAGCAAACACAAGATAAATCTAGCCTAGCATGTTAAATAAAAGACAAGAACAAGATATAATCAAACAACACATAGACATATTGAATGATTAATTGATTACTTATCTTCAATTGAACATGGGAGATCCAAGGGTATAAAACCCTTAAAAGTAGCAAAAAATCGTCTTAGGGTTTCTCCTCACAAAGTTGCACACTAATGACTAAAAATTATGAGAATATATATAGAAAATCAGATCTGACGGCGTCACGTTATAGAGCTGACGCCGTCACCTCGCCGCGGTTAGGGTTTCTTCATGGCCTTCTTGACGCCGTCCCCTTTTAATCATCCAAAATCCTCTCTGGCGCGTCAAGAGTTGACGGCGTCACAATGGTGCTTGACGCCGTCACAGGTACTTTTCCAGCCGATTTTGAGACTTTGTCGTTTTCTTCACTTTTATGCTCCAAAAACGTTCAAAATGCTTCCTTTTCCAGATTTCTTCTCCAAAGTACCTAAAATGACAAAAGGAACGATTTAGGGCAATATTTGATCAAATAAATACGATTTAGGGCTTAAATGACCCCCTAAAAGCGGTATACTTTTCGCTTCATCAGTACTGTTAGTTATAACTTGAGATGATTTAGATATACACTAGCAGTAGGAACTGTTAGTGTATTCTTCTTAGCAGTACTAACTTTGTGAACTTGTAATTTCCAATACTAATCTTCAGAACATTTAATTCTCAACATATGTGTTCACCATGGCGGTAGAATTGTGACGACAAATAGATTGTATGATTATTGGGGTGGTGATGAACATATGATATGCAATGTTAAAACACGCCATTTCGGTATACACACCGTTAAATCTTTAATAGGCCATCATCTAAGTCAATACAACGATGTTGTTGCATACTATTTTTGAGTTCCAACTGTGCAGATGTGTGAGGATTAGAGTCTTAGAAAGATAGAACATGAGTTTGTTCTTACTTCATTTGTTGATTTGATTGAGATTGGACATGCTTTGGATATTTATTTGGTGCATAGCCGTTATCCAACACTTATCGACACAAACACTCGACGATGGTTACAAAGAAACTGGGAAAAAATGGATTTATTAGTAACTCATCTGCCATTTTTGAATCTCTTTCAGCAATAACATCATCTTTCTTTGTCTTGAACACAATCAATACCTTGAATAAAAGATGGTGCAATTTCTTTGGATGGATGAATTATAAGATGCAATGGTGCTGTGTATCTTGGATGCTTGTTCCAACAAGTGAAATCATCTTTCAGCAAGCCTTTGCAAGTGATGAACAAACGTAGTGAACTGAAATTGAAACTGAAAGAACATTCTTCATTTGAAATGCTTCATCCCTTCTGAATATATATAATACTCCAGAATCTTGTTTATCAGCTCTGTTCTTGTCATTTTCAACCTCCATGTCATCATCTTGTATGCTCTTGTCTTTTCCTCCCTTACATTTGATTAATCTTCCTCTTGTGGGCTTTATAACCTCCCCTGAGATTTATTTTTTTCCCTAAGTTATTTCCTCCCATGTTTGGAAGATCTCTCACCATCATCCCATCATTATCTGATCTATCAATTAGAACATGTTTTCAGACAATGTTGTACATGTAGCCATCAATTTCTTAAGAGTTTATTTGTTGCCCTCATCACTTCTAGGTGTGTTAACTCCTATGAGAGGTGATTCATGGGGCATTGACTCATTGTCCATCATTTGATGGTTTTTCTAAGCCATTTTGAAAATCCATTTTAAGAAACTTTGACTTAGTAGTATGAACATGATTTTATTATTGAAAAATCATACTGCTTACAACCATTTTAAAGGGATTAAGTGTGTAACAGACACTTAATCAAGAGTTTGGTTTAAAGTAACCTCTGGTTGTGTGAGAACCAATGTTTTCAGTTATAAATAACCCCCTGTGTAAAGATAAACCTATTCAAAAGGCTTTCTTGAGAGGGTTTCCAGCTCATAGCAATTTTTACCTCTAACACAAGTGTTAGATTCACTTTTGCTAGTTGTTCTTTCTATCAGATGTCCTTAGACTTTCTCATTATACTAATTAAAGTATAAAATGATAGAAAGTGAGTTGTGTCTGTTACTATCTGGCCAACTGAGCCATCAAGTCAATGTGAAACATCATAATCAGGTTTCAAGAAAGAAGTTTTAAAGAATCAATTAACTTAGGTGTAGACCTTTGTTAATGACTTCCCAAACTCAGTCCATCATAAACCTATAATGTCAGCAACTAGTATTATCATTCTGCTGCTTCCATTTCACTTGAAACTTCCCTTGTGCTCAATGTTCATACCTGAAATTGTTAGTCCAAAACCAAGAAACAAAATGCAAAGCATTTGTCTTATAGCAGTATCAATATATGACTAACATTATGAACTGAACAAATAAAATTTGTACTAGCAGTACAAACTTTTCAAATAACAGTACCAATTTACAAAGTTAGCAGTACAAACTTAAGATATATACAAAAACCACACAGATTAAAATTTTAAGGATTTAACATTCCAATACTTGCTATCAAGTATTGAAATCTTTCAACATCAAAAGCTTTTGTAAGAAGATCTGTAAAGTTGTGATCAGAATCAATTTTAAGAACTTGAATCAACTTTTTCTCATTGCAATCTCTAATAAAATGATGTCTAATTTCAATGTATTTTGTTTTAGAATGTTGTACTGGGTTTTTAATTATGCAAATTGTACTACTATTATCAATATGTATGACAGTGTGTTACACCCGTATCCCGATGAGGTATCATTTATGTAAATATTATGCTATGTAAATATAAGTTATGTGTTATAGATTAAGTAATAACTTAATGTGTGGCCAAAATAGGAAGAATGAGACTTAGAGGGACTACAATTGCCAAATGACCAAAGTTAATCCTACACATGATTAAATAGCTAGTTCATGAAACATCTAGAAAAGTCTTGGTGCTTCTCTTATGTGTCGACATCTAGAGGAGAAATAGGCGAGAAGAGCAAAATTGGCAATTGAGCTAAAATCTACCATCTTGAAGTGATCAAGAAGCACTAGAGATACCTTAATTGTAACCTCTTCATCTTTTAAGTATCTTTCCCCAATGTTAGAAATTAGGGTTCATATGGTGGGTTTTGAGGATTATGGCAAAAAGTAGTGAAATGATGGTCTCCTTAGTTTGTTAGTCACTAATTATAATTAATCTTGTGCTAAGGAGAGATTATAGAAGCCCAATCAAAGCCAAGTAGGATTTGAGGTAAGTATATGAGTATAACTTGTAATGTAATGATGTTAATGCTATGATTATTGTTAATGTGAATTGATATGGATCTTGCAAATGTATGTTAGCTTGGATCCAATGCTAGATGTGTTAATGTATTATAATTACTTGCTTGGTCAAGGTGAGTAATAATCTCATTTTATGCTCCTTGTTAATGTTATGGTTGGTGTGAATCACCAATCTTATGTAAATGTGATGATAGTTATATCTTATATACTTATTAAGCATTTTCGCTTACGGTTATAGTTAATGTCATGTTTGTAGGTACAAGTGGAGGAGCCAAAGGTAAGGAATTGGCGTAGTTGTAGCTTTGAAGTAAGTAGAAGTGTAGCTAGAAGCTAGCTTAAAAGACCGTAATCTTTTGGACCAAGTGTGTTGAAGTTGGAAGCCCCGAAGTGTCCTTTCGTGTTTTGGTATATTTCAATCCATATGGTCATTTTGCTATTTAATGGTCTTGTTGTCATCTATGGTCTTTAGTCATGATAGGTCATGAGTCAAGTTTATGTAAATGTCAAGAAGTCTTAATGGTATGTGATTATGGTGGTAATTCGGAGGGTGATTGGCAAATAGCCAATCTCACCCATTTTGGAAAGATATGGGTCAAGACTTTGTACCATCAACTTTGCAATATAATTGAAATGTTAAGTAAAGTGTGTTTTAAGCGGTTACATAGTTGTTATGTGTATTGGGTAAAAAGTGGGTATTGTTAATGAGTTTTAAGAGGGTGTTTAGCATAAGTGGGTTTCCACCCATTTTAGTTTGTGAATGGGTTGTGTGTGCATGGGACAATTTTAGTGTGTTAAGTTATGTATGTTGGTTAGGTATGGTGGGTAAATGAAGTGATTTTAAATGGTTTGGAGTGATAATGGGTCAAAAATGGATTTTATGCATAACCCGTCAATTTCGTGAAGTACTATTCCGGAGGGTCAAACGGTAGATGTTTTTGTATGAAAATGAGCCCATTAGTATACCAAGTGAAGCTGTAAGTTTTGGTGTTATATCATGTTATAGAAGCCGTTTTCCGGTAAATGGGTCAAAAGTGCACAAAAGGGTTATGCAGAAAATGGGGGTGTTTGGGACAAGGTCCTTTTTAACCCGTTTTGGGTCAAATGGGTTAGGAATTTTGGGAAACAATGTATATGCCATATTTTAGTTCAATGTGTATTAAATGCGTTTATATATAGGTCTAAAGTATTGAGTTTTGTGTTTAAAAGGTGTGCGGGTCATTTTGAGAAATTGTGCATAAAAGGGGTTATAGTGCACTTTAGGGGTCCATAGTGCACCGAAGGTGTCCATAGTGCACCAAAGGTGTTATAGTGCACTTTAGGGGTCCATAGTGCACCGAAGGTGTCCATAGTGCACCAGAGGTGTTATAGTGCACTTTAGGGGTCCATAGTGCACCGGAGGAGTTATAGTGCACTTTAGGGGTCCATAGGGCACCGGAGGTGTTATAGTGCACTTTAGGGGTCCATAGTGCACCAGAGGTGTCATAGTGCACTTTAGTTGTCGGTTCGGTCATGTTAAAAAAAAAGTCGTGTCATTTTGGGGCGTAACACAGTGTTCATGAAATTGTACCCATAGTCAAGAAGTTGGTTTTGAAGCCATAGGACTTGACCACAGCAACTTGCAGCAGCTACATATTCAACTTCAGTTGTTGAAGTAGCCACAATTGTTTGCTTCTTACACTGCCATGAGATAAGTCTATACCCAAGGAATTGACATCCTCCAGTTGTTGACTTTCTGTCCTAGCTTGCACCTGCATAATCACTATCTGAAAATGCTACCAACTCAAAAGGTGATTCCATAGAATATTATAAACCCAACCTAGGTTGACCTTTGAGATATCTAAAGATCCTCTTGACAGCTGTTAAGTGAGAAACCTTAGGAGTTACTTGAAATCTTGCACAACCACAAACAGAGAACATGACATCAGGTCTTGATGATGTAAGATACATCAAGGAGCCTTTCATAGATCTGTATGTGTGTACATCCACATTTTCTCCATCTAAGTCTTTAAGAAGTGGCTTCTCAGAGTCCGTTGGTGTGCTTGCCACTTTTGAATCGGCAAATTGAAAATTTCTAAGTATCTCTGCAACATATTTATCTTGACTAATAAATATGCCTTCACTAGACTGTTTAACTTGCAAACCCAAAAAGAATGTAAGTTCTCCCATGCAACTCATCTGAAACTTATGATGCATAAGCTTCTCAAACTCCAAACACATCTCCTTCCTTGTAGATCCAAAGATGATATCATCCACATACACCTGAACTAGCAAAAGATCATTCTTGTGGTTCTTGATGAATAATGTCTGATCAATTTTGCCTCTTTGAAATCCATTTTCAATTAAGTAGGAAGCCAGTGTTTCATACCAAGCTCTTGGTGTCTGATGAAGGCCATACAGAGCTTTAACTACCTTGTACACTTTGTCTGGATGTTCTGGGTCAGTAAACCCTGGAGGTTGTGAGACATACACCTCTTCTTCAATAATACCATATAGAAAAGCACTCTTGACATCCATTTGATAAACTGTGAAGCCCATAAATGAAGCATAAGCCAAAAATAACCTAATGGCTTCAATCCTTGCTACTGGAGCAAAAACCTCTTCATAGTCTATCCCTTCTTCTTGTATGTACCCTTGCGCTACTAATCTAGCCTTATTCCTAATCACTATGCCCCTTTCATCCCTTTTGTTTCTGAAAACCCATCTAGTGCCAATTACCCTTACACCCTTGGGTAAATCAACTAGCACCCATACCTTCTGAATCTTGAACTGAAGAAGCTGCTCTTGCATAGCTTCTGCCCATCTTGAATCATATAGGGCTTTAAGAACATTCTTTGGTTCTGCTTGTGAGAGAAAACATACAAACAAGAAAGAGTTGGTATACTCATGCTGCTTTAAAGCATAAAGGGCATCAAGAATCCCTTGTTGGTCTGAAGACATCAGTTGTTGCCTTGTCTTCACCCCTGATTGTACATCTCCAATTACATTGTCCAGGGAGTGGACTTTGTGAATCCTTGTGTGTGGTGTAGAAGGAACTTGATAATGAGGTGGTAGATTATTGAAATCCACTTCATCTTCTGAGAATTCTGCTTCACTTGTGTCTGATGGGCCAGTAGTAGAAACATTTGGCCTAGCAGTAGAAACATTAAGACTAGCAGTATCATGCTCTGTATCAGTAGTATGAACTTTTGGCTCAGCAGTAGGAATAATCATTGTACTGCTTACTTGTTCTTCTTGTTCCTCTTCCTTGTTTTCATCTTCAATCCCTTCTTTAGCTTTTTCTGAAGAAGATTCATCATTTGTTGAAGTTGAAGCCACACTAGTACTTGTCTATATTGGCATCATCAAATAATCTTGATTTTTCTCCTGTTCTAACCCTGCCTCATTTGTTGTTTCATCAGCTTTTGAACCTGAAAATTCATTAGTTTCTGCAACAACATGCACATAATTCATAGAATGGGTTAGTGTCTCAAGATCAAATAGCCATTTAGGACCTTGACCTACTACATTGGATTTGTTTTCTAAAAATTCCACATGCAGGTTTTCTTCTACATTTATAGTTCTTCAGTTGTATACTCTAAAAGCTTTGCTATTGAGAGAATATCCAACTAAGAATCATTCATCTGCTTTACCATCAAACTTTCCTAGATGGTCCAAGGTATTCATGATTGTCACATGACATCCAAAAGGTCTAAGAAATCCTATTGCAGGAGTTCTACCTCTAAAAAGTTCATATGATGTCTTATTGTGAGACTTAACTACTAAAACTCTGTTCTGGACATAGCAAGCAATATTAACTGCTTCTGTCCAAAAAGTTATAGGCAACTTTGAGTCAGATAAGATGGTTCTAGCAGCTTCTATGAGTGTTCTATTTTTTCTTTCAACAACTCCATTTTGCTGAGGAGTTCTAGCAACACTAAATTCTCTCCTAATACCTTTTTCTTTGCAGAAATCATCCATAACTCTATTTTTGAACTTTGTCCCATTATCACATCTAATGACTTTTACTTTCTTGTCTACTTGGTTTTCTATCTGTGTAATGTCTTAAGAATGCTAGAAGTCTCATCCTTATAACCTAAAAAGAAAACCTATGTAAATCTACTATAGTCATCAGTAATAACTAGACAATATCTTTTATGCATCATACTACTAACAGAAGTAGGTCCAAATAAATCCATATGAAGCATAAACAATGATTGATCAATAGAGTTAAAAATTTTGGGCTTACAAGTGGCTTTGTGTTGTTTGCCTTTAAGACAAGCAATGCATGTTTGGTCATTTTCAAATCGTTTCTGAGGTAAACCTCTTACCAAACCGTTCTTAACAATTTGATTTATGGTTTTGAAATTAATGTGACCAAGCCTCCTATGCCATTTCATAGATTCATCCAATGTGGCCTTGCAGTTAAACAAGTAAGTGCCTCTTTAGGAACAATCTTCTTCATATCAACACTGTACATGTTGCCCTTTCTTGGAATTTTAAGAAGTACTTGACTTTCATCAGGCATCGTAAAATCAGAAGAAAGTACAAGACATTCAGTATCAGTAAAAAGAACTTTGTTCTTTTTATCACACATTTGTGAGACACTAAAAAGATTATACTTAAGCTCTTGCACATAGTACACATCTTCAAAATCTAATTTACCAGTTTTAAGAGTACCTTTACCAGTAATCTTGCCACCGATACCTCCTCCAAAGGTAACATAGCCTCCATCTAATGATTGAAAATCTGAAAGGTAAGACTTGTTGCCTGTCACATGCCTTGAACACCCACTATCTGAATATCCTTGATCTTCATGATCTGTTGGTGAATGTTCCTGCACACAAATAAGGAAATTAGTTTCCTTTGGGAACCCAAGCCATTACTGACTTGGATTTGCCATGTGTATCAATGTAATTAAATCTCTTGAGAACAGTTGATGCACCATTGGATTTTAGAGGTCTCCAAATCCATCATGTTGAGGACTTAACAGCATTTGCCCTCTTTTCCCTAGCAGCAGTATGAACTACTTGCTTAGCAGTATGAACTGCTAGCATTGCAGTTGTACCCTTTGGTTTCCAAACTTGTTTTTTGACCACTGATTTTGTTAGAAAAGGCCTTTGAGCAGTTTTAGATGCATATTTCAAAGTTATTTTTGCATTTTGAACTGCTGGTTTTAGGTAAACAGAGTAAAAAGGTCTGGCAGTAGAAACTGCTTGGTGAGCAGTATGAACTTTTGGTCTAGCAGTAGAAACTGCTTTTGGTCCAGACTTTGATGAAACTGCTCTGGGTGTTGATTTAGTATAATTAGAGTGACTTTTAGGTGTTTCCTTTATAGATTCACCCTATTGTTTGTATACCCAAATACCCTTTGGTTTCAGAAAGCTGCAAGATGGTCAAATTCTCCACAAATGAAACAAGCTTTGTTATAAAAGTCAAAGTCATCACCTAGTTGGTGAGACTTAAGGCCATTCCAATTTCTTTGGTTGCCTTTAGGCTTGTTTGTGGTTCTGTATTGCTCACAATATCTAACTGGTTGCCTAACATGTTTTACATTGATTTTAGGCCTATCAGTATGATTTTTGACTATCTTAGGAACACTTGTTCCTGCTTTCTTAACTACTTCAGGTTTAGACATAACCTGTTCATCTTCATCATCATCAGATGTCCAGTCCTCAATGACTACTTTATCTGATTTCCTATCAGAGGACACCTTGTCCTCAGGAAGTGAAGTTTTGCTTAAACTTTCACTTACTTTCTTAGGTTCATCAACAACTACATTCGGTTTTGGTTGAGCACCATATTGTAGCTCAGGTTGTTGAAATTCAGGAACTCCTGAATGCTCTATGTTTATCCCTGGGGGAACAGGAATACCTCTGTCAGGGGGTGGGACAACATTATAACCTAATCCTGACTTGGCTCTATTAATTACTTGACATTCAATCATGTTGGTTACATCTCTAGAAGCATGTTCTAGTGTTTCTACACTCAAGTGAATATTTCCATTTTCCTTTTTGATCCTATCATAAGCCTCTCTCAAAAGCTTAATTTCAGCATCTCTAAAGAATATGTCTTGTCTAAGAAGGGCTTTTTCATCTGAAAAAGCAAATTCATTTTGTTTTTAATGAATGATCTACTTCTCTAGGGATTCTAAATCACACTTATAATCTACTAAGTCTTGACGAGTTCTGCTTAGCTCTTTCTTTTGGTCATCATAATGTTTGATTAAAGTTTGTAGTTCTTTAAGAGTTGTGCAAGTATTAGAACAAACTTTATGATTTTGTACCTCAGTAGAGAAAGCCATGAGTGCCATCTGTGAAGAAGCTTCTTCTTCATCAGCCATGAAACTCCAGTCAAAACCTAAACCATCAATAGCTACCATAGCTTTTGAGTTTGGCTCAGAAACCTCCCCTGTTTTGGATTTACTTCCAAAACCTCTGTTCTTGCTATCTTGCTGCCTTGGTCTTCTACATTCTCTTGAGAAGTGCCCCATCATGTGGCAGTTATAGCATTCTATCTTTGACTTGTCAAAACCAGCTGTATCAGTATTGCTGATTGTGAGCTTCTTCCCCGTCCTTTGATAGAACTTCTTATCCCTCATGCTAAGAAGAGAAATTTGCCATTTTAGGTCCATTTCCTCCAAATCATCATCATTGATCTCTTGGAGGTCTTCATAAGTGAGCATGGACCCATCATTTCGACTTGCGAGAAAAGCACAACAAGTCTTCTCATCCAAAATACCCATGGTACTGCTTGATGAACTAGCAGTACCAACACCATCAACAACCTTAACTTCTTCACTTGGATTTGAGGTACTAGGAGATGACATAAATGCCATGTTTCCAGTATTAGAACAAGTACTACCTGCTTTCTTCAAATCTTGTTCCACAATTTTGAAGTTGCTATACAAGTCCATTAGTTCCATGGTGTCAAGGTCTGGCTTGTTCTTCCAGACAACAACATGTATTGCCCACTCTTCTGGTAAGCTTCTCATAAATTTTTAGTTTAAATCTTCTTGAGGTATTTCAACCCCAAGAATAGCAAGTTGACTCACAATAATATGAAGCCTATTAAACATGTGGTCAAGAGATTCATTGTTGGTTGAAGAGAAGTTTTCAAACTGCTGCTTGAGCAGAGTCTTGTGGGTTTTCTTGGTGGCTTCATTTCCACCATACCTTGCAACAATGGCTTCAAATAATGACTTGGCATCTTTGAACTTGCTGAAGTTTAAAAGTTGATCATTAGGAATGGTCATCATCAGCATACTTCTTGCCTTGAGGTCATTTTTCTTCTTTATTCTGTCTTCTGCAGATGTTGGGTGTATATGTAGAGTTGTCACCACTTTGCCTTCAACTGTTGATGTAGTAGTGGTAGGCTGGTAAGAGTTTCCATCTTCAATAATTTCCCAAAATGCATAGTCTTGCACTTGGAAATACTGCTCTATCCTCAGCCTCCGCATCTCAAACTTATTCTGTTTGAGCATTGGTAACTTTGCAGCAACATTCGTCTGAATAGATTCCACGTCCATTTCTTCTTCTTCTTCTTCTTCTAAATCAAAAGTATCAGCCTTGCTCTGATACCAATTGTGAGGAATGAATTGATACACTATTGAGGATGTTAGTCCTTTGTAACTTTGTGTATGTGATACTTTGAGTTAATATGATTAAGTATGCGGAATCTACTTAACCACACTTAGAAGGTTATTTGTTATTGGAAATGAAACAGTGATGTTGGATAATGAACAATGAATGTTAACACCAAACGATTCAATATTATTAAGAAATAATACGAGTGATCTTCACTATCACTAGGGTTACAAAACCTTGAATCTTAAGTTTCTATGACTAGAGATATTGTTGTGTTTATTCTTGTTAACTAATATGAAAGTTCTATGAAAGGCACATGGTTACTCACACTTATCTCTAAGCTAAGATCTTTCTTTTATAGTCCAAGAAAGATCTTTACAATATTGTCAAGTCTTGTCAAACTACTTGCTTTGCATGTGTTGAGTGTGTCAGTCATTAAGATATAACATGTATCTATGTTTACAACTTGTTTGACTGACTACAAATGAAAGATATTATCTACCGTATATACTTGACTTTTATACACAAATATCTTTCTATACTTATCCAACCAGCAGTAGTATACGCGACACTTATCCATCCAGCAGTAGTATGAGTTACATCAGCAGTAGGATCAACCAGCAGTACCTTCTTTGTACCAGCAGTACTAACTTCAGTTTGTACTGTTAGTTATAACTTGAGATGCTTTAGATATACACTAGCAGTAGGAACTGTTAGTGTATTCTTCTCAGCAGTACTAACTTTCTGAACTTGTAATTTCCAATACTGATCTTCAGAACATTTAATTCCCAACATATGTGTTCACCATGGCGGTAGAATTGGGACGACAAATAAATTGTACGATTATTGGGGTGGTGATGAACATATGATATGCAATGTTAAAACACGCCATTTCGGTATACACACTGTTAAATCTTTAATAGGCCATCATCTAAGTCAATACAATGATGTTTTTGCATACTATTTTCGAGTTCCAACTGTGCAGATGTGTGAGGATTAGAGTCTTAGAAAGATAGAACATGAGTTTGCTCTTACTTCATTTGTTGATTTGATTGAGATTGGACATGCTTTGGATATTTATTTGGTGCATAGCCGTTATCCAACACTTATCGACACAAACACTCGACGATGGTTACAAAGAAACTGGGAAAAAGTGGATTTCTTAGTGGACATTCCGAAGCAAAACGTCGCAAGTCTAACAAAGCACGTGGTTGAGTATTCAACGACATCGATGTCTCTTTATATAAACTTTAGTGGTTGATTCAATAATGTTTTAGGATTATGTTGCTTGGGTTGTCTTCATAACGTTATTTTTAAAGTCGTTCAATTTTATTTATTTCAAGAGTGCTTGAATAAAATGTTATGTTTATGTTTTATAATTTACAATTTTATTGATTTCTTGATTGATAGCGTTACGTTAGTTGATCATACTAGGTGCAAAAAGATTATAAATGTATAGCATAGGCTAAATGTTGATGTGATATAATTGGAATCGAAACAGTACTTTTATAGTTCAACTTTCACTTTCTTTGCTCTTCTTTATTGTACGTATATGCACATCAACATTTAGCCTATGCTAACATCTTTATTGTACCTTACTTTATACATTATATCTTTCATAATGTTAACATCTTTTATCATAATTTTTAATTAAAAGTTGCCATACTTTAGACATTTTATCTTCCATAATGATTAGGGTTTCTTAACACCACCTGAAAATCGACCTCTTATAGAGACAATGTCAACGGTTTCTTTTCGCCCTGTGAATTTCACGAGATCTATAAACTATTATCTATTCGTGCATATAACACATACTTTTACTCGCATGATATCACAAGTCAATCGCTTATATAAACATATTTATGTTCATAATAATAATAAAACTATCATTTCACGGTTTTAAATTTAATCCCGTGAATTTCATGGGTCTATAAACTAGTATTTATATATACTAAAGTCATGTTTTATCTAATTTAGTTGATTTTTGGATATAAATGAGAATTAAAAAGTTTTGAAAAGATATTGATGTAATTATCAATTTAGCAAGGATATTGGTGTAATTGTTGAGTTTACCAAGGATATAGATGTAATTCAATGTTTAATAAGGACCAATCTTTGGATTCGAACTCGAACTCGAGACTATAGGATTGCACACATTGGGCACATTACGTATGTTCGGATTCGAACTCGAGACTATGGGATTGCACACATTGCGTATGAGATTCAATGTTTAATAATTAATATATAAATGTTATGATTTAATTATTATTTCACAATAATGTCTAACGGTCGTTAGTACTTAACGGTAATTAGTTTAACGGTCATTAAATGTAAAAGAGAAGGACTAAAGAGAAAATAGCCAACAAGAAAGATCTAGAACCTTCCTTATGGCTATCGACGATCGGTTCTAGGATCCATAGGGGAGTCCTAGACAAACTTGGACACTAAGTTTCCCATAGTATAAATATAAAGGCTTGTATTCATTCTTGGGTAATCTTGTGAAACCCTAACTAACCAAGTATTCTCTTCTTTCTCCCCCTTTTACCTTGATCGATTAACTACAACTCCCTACAAGGTTTTTGGATCGATTTTGAGTGAAACCAAAGTGATTTGGTTAGTTATTGTGAATCAAGGAACTAGCATTCACATTGAATCGCTAGCAATACGTGTATACAAGACCGTAGGGTTTGGTTGTAACAATTCGCAATTTTGAGGTCATTATTTAATTATTTAATTTTAATTAATATTTTTACTTTAAGTAAATTCACTATTACGCATAACTAGATAGGTTATTCCGCGTACTTCATTAGATATACATTTAACTCAAACCGATACCTATCAATAATTAATATAATTATTTTTATGCATTTTGGTTTCTTACAATCATAATTTAAATATCCCATTTTTTTACCTTTTCATTTTTAATTAAATTTTGCACATTTTGCGTTTTGCCCATTTTCAATTTTTAAACACCAAATAATCACCCAACAAGCTCAAGGATCATCTGATTTATACAATAGCACCTAAGTATTCATTACTGCACTTAATCAATAGACTTTGAGACTTAGGTAAAAATATAGGGCTGTAGATCTATCTCTTAACTTCGATTTGCCGAGTAGTTGGTCGCGTGGCGATACCCGATGATTTAATTATAAAATAAACAGTAAAACTAGTCGGAAAATGCACACCAGATTCTAAACGTAAAAAGCTCACAGGTCTATTCATTTCTGAGACTCGGTCTAGTTTTATGAAATAAAGGTAACACTTTAACTTGAACGTAGCCGAAAACCCCATGTAAAACGGAGTTACGGAACTCAACTTATCGCAAAAATGGTGAAACTCTTTAGGGTTGTCCTGGATCAGACTTGACATATAAGGATAAAATATTAATTACACTTAGGTTATGCAATTTTAAAAGTAGTAAGACCCTCGAAACTGATTAGAACACTAAAAAACCTTTCCGAGAATATATAATTTGAAGTATAACTCCTTACGGTTTAAGAGAAATGGTACTTTTAGTAACAAATATTCACTTTTTATCAAAACCCGCACTTAATCTAAAAACTTTATAACTTATCAAATTTACTTAAAAATAGCCAAATATATTTTATAATATCTCTAAACATTATAAAATGATAATAATATTGATATAACCATTTTTATAAAAATAAAGTTTAGTAAACTATAATTATTTTAAACACTTGATAAATTTTACACTTACCCGAAGTGGTAAGACCCACTTTCGGAAATAAACCCGATAACTCATCTTTGGAAAATTTGACCACATATTGACATAATATGATTTTTGACTATAGAAATAACATAAAAACCCGAACCCCGGACGACTTATAATTTAAGGCTCGTAGAACTTTCATAACTTGTCAATTTTAATCCCTGTCACTTTATAAATCTCAAAACTCTATGTACAATTGCATAATTGATGTAATAATTGTATAAAACTTTCTTGCATTCATACTTTATTATTTTAAAACCTAAGACGCAACATACTATTTTTAGGTTGCTCGTAGGACTTCTCGGTTTACTCGTCACTTTATTTACATCTTGCTATTAACTTTTGTTTACGGTGAGTTCATAGCCCTACTTTAATTTTTTAAACTGTTTATAAACCCATTGGGGGAGATACATGCTATTTTACAATTTGGACACAAGTGCTTTAAACTTTATGCTTACCAAAAAGTATCATTGCCTAAGTCCACTATTTCCAGACAAGTCCCTAACATCATGAACCATTAATCACTTTCATGTGAACGCGAATATTGTGAATATGCCTATTGGGATTGGCGAATCCCGTTTGTGTTGATTGGTTCGACAACCGAACGCACTATATTTGAATATCTAGGTAAAATAGCAAATTACCTTTCAGAGCATTATTATTATCATCTCTATGATTCAGTTACGTTTTGAGTTCATGAGCTTGGTGAAATAATAACTGTTTTATGACTATTGTGGGTTACGCAATTGTCTCTTAAACTATGAAATCTTGTGGTCCATTATTTATCTATAAACTTATGAATTTCACTCAACATTTGTGTTGGCGACGTATCTTCATCCAATCCTCCTGCCTATACTTTAGATCCTCGTGATTCAATATGGAACCTCCTGCATCAACAAGCCAGCACATTAAACACTCACACCGAACAACTGGAAAATTTACAATCATTACGTTTCGAATGGTACGACCGTAACGTTGCCACACTATTTAGAAGAGCCGATTCCGAGAGACGAGAAGTGTTTAACTTAGGAATGAAGGTTGATAAGGTGAACGACACTTACAACCATGAGCTTAGAAGATTAGATTCCAGAATCCGCTGTTCGAGAAGAGAACACGGTCAGACACATGGAAGAGTGGAAGACATTGAAAGGATCTTATGGATAGCCAGAGACACGGCAAGAAACCAGGGTCAAAAGATTTCAGCCTTAAAAACTGATGTGCGTGCGTGTATTGCTCTAATTCTATTATATCCACGGCAGCGGCTCCAAAGACTTGGTGCACGCGTGATGTCATTGTGGTTTTAGCAGTATTAATGCCTACTCAAGTTTTAAATTTATATTTAGCCGACTTATCAATAAAACACACACTTTAACGAGCAGTGTACCCGGTCAGTATGAATATAATGGTAAGTAGAGTGTCGATCACTAAGAGTGGAACGTATTATCTAGTTATTCTAATCAGTATTTTAATATCCTAGGTTAGCTATACAACCTAATCTAACGCAAGGGGGTTCAGCCTGAGAGACTGGCACAGTTTGGTTATAATTAAATAGTAAACTAAACTAATGAGCACGAATCAGCGATTAGCACACACGTACACAGATAGATACTCGAGACAATAAGAAGACCTGTCCTGATAATTAAGTAGCTTGTCACTTGTTTTATTGCTAGTTTTGTATGAAGTGTATATAATTAACCCTTTCTCGTTGGCTCTAATCTTATCGGCGAGTAAACCCTTAATGATCACTTATGTCTATCCTATTTATTTAGCGTCTCTTAAATAGGCGAGGAAGGGGCATGGCGACCCAAACAATGCTCAGCTAGACACAGAGGTTATCAATGCACTAATAAAAGTCACCAAAGACATCAACATATAAACTTTAATTAATGGGAAAGCAATTTTAAGGGGTGCCCATGGTTTTCCGTAGTCACATGGAATCGGCCCATCAATCCTGATGAATTAAAGTGTACTAATACAATAAAACAAAACTACTTAATGAATTGAATACATGCAGGACCTTCTTACAACTCTTGTATCTTCGCTTAGGGTGTGTCTTGTGCTGCTAATACGTCTGAATTCAGCTCTCTTTCTCTTCTGAGTTTAGCTAAGTCTCGTCTAAGTGTCTCGAAATTCGTCTGGCCTTGGGGTATTTATAGTTTCTGTCTGAGGGTTAGATGTGGCGCATTGAATAAGTAGATGCGGCGCATTGACTTAACTTCGCGTGGGGTCCAAGATTAATATATTCAGGAATATTCATACACCGCCTTAAGATGCGGCGTAACTCCATTTCTCTATGCGGCGCATGTCCTTTGCCGTCTTGGATTGTAGCTTGTGAAATCTTGATAGTGATGCGCCGTATGTAAGAAGTATGTTGCGGCGTATCTGGAGCAGAATGATCTTGATCTTGTACATTTCAGTAGACTCTTAACATCTTGCTTGTTTTGCTCCATAATTAGTCCAAAATCGCCAAGTTTCACATAATACTTGTTTTTACCTGAGAATTACAAAAGTAAACATTAACGTATCAATTCTCATATATAATATAATAAAACAAGTCAAATAAATAGGATAAATGATAATGATAAAATGTACTTATTTGAGTTCATCAGAAACCATGTTGGCTAATCAGATGAACATGTGCCAGGAACGCTTCGCAAACATGGAAGCTGCACAACTGGAACTTGAGGCAGAAGTTAGATGTCTATGTCAGAGATGTAACTGATCCTAAGTTCACATGTATCGTTTTTGTACCCATAAAATCAAGTAGTTTTTGGTTAGTATTTCATGTATTTTCAAAAATAATTCTGAAACTCTCAGAACTTGTAACCGACCTTTAATCAATAACAATCTCCTTCTGTTATATCTCTTTATTGTGAATAAATTCTTGCTATCATGATGCTATGCATGCACGTAATGACTCCTCATACCCTCATGCAAAATCTCACCATTTGTTACTCTTTGGTAGACAAATGACTCCACACAAATTAATGGAGCATTAATAAAAGACCTTGTATCGTTTGTTTTACAAAAACAATCAATCAAGTTGTTAATACTATGTGGTTTCCTGTGATTATATCCAGACCTACCGTGATATTACCTATGACTGTTATGATTCCTTATACCTGCCATAACTGGGCTATAACCATAGAATTCGCAAAGACAAGTTTCGGAAGAAAACAGGATGAATGAAGAGAAAGTTGTTGAACTTCAGCTTTTGTAGATGAATTAGTTAGTTCCTTAGCAGTTCCATACTGAGAGATGATCATTTATCTACGATACTACCCAGACACATCGTAATTCTATGATTCTCAATTGGTTATAATTTCGCATTGTGACCACATTGTTAGCACTAGTATACAAATACCTCATTACTCGAATTATTCTAACATGACCATTAGGTGGATTCTAAATCCGTGTTTCTTGTAATATTGATAGAAAATGACCAGCATGAGCAGTACACATACCCCACCAGCACCAACCACAACTATGACTCCTGAAACTATCAGGAAGTTGGTAAACAACATCGTTGCAGTGGTACTCGAAGTGATTACAGTAGCTCGTCCGAGTAGCAATGATATGGCAAGAGAAGAAAAGAAGACAACTGCGTCTTGTAAGCATAACCATGAAAGTTTCACAGGTTGTAGACCAGCTCACCTTAAGGGTCCAGAAGAAATGACTGAAACTACCATCACCATTACCCAAGGATTTCTAGACCAAGAAGTTAAACGAGACACTACAAAAATTAGTGCCCAACCCAGAATACCACTTAGGACAAAAAGATCAGTGGAAGAGAATGGAAGCTCTTTAGAACCTCAACAATGTCAAGGAATGACACCAAAGTTTAAACAGAAGAAGAAATTTCTGTTGTAGATAAATAAACCATAGTTCAAAACTCTCTAGAGATGTATTTCCTTTTGTACTCTACCTTAGGTACGATGGATGTAACCTAAGTGTAACAACTACCTTCCTACTGTATGAAAACTCTATCTTGTAATATTTCTGTAATAATCATAATCTACGTCTAATTCCAATTTCTATTCCATTTTCCCTATTCTTAGTCGTTACGTAACAATACACTGATATTACCATTAGAAATTTGGTTATTATCATTTCTGACCGAACAATAGATTATTACCACCTTGTAAGAATTCTCACCTGAACCCTAAGTTTATACCAAAGATATCCTAGTATCACCTTAGAAATTCCTGACTCATCACCGTAGTGTGAACCAAGATTTTCTGCTTTCTTTTGAAAATAATTATGTTGTCATTTTACAAAAACAACACGTTGAACACCCTCTAAAACTTTTTGAGAAAACATAAATACCACTATGACTGAGCCAAACATCACATCATTTGGTCCTCAATAATACATAGCCTGATCAACTATGTCTAATTTAGGAAGAATCATGTCATAAATGGAACAATTATCTTTTCAGATTTTCTAATAACAATCTTCATTCAAAAACAAAATCTTGAGACAAAATAAACTGTTAATAAACATCACTTTTGACAAACCCCAATAGATGTCTATACTTATTACCCATCACCTTTATGATAGGAAACCGACAAAAGTACGAACATGAAAACCTTAAGAATTCACAAAGACATATAGAAAGCACAAATAGCATAAATTTTATTAGAATCCTCGAAAGTTAATACATAGAGATATAATTAGCACCGGAAGTGCTAATGTTACAAGGATTACAATAAAAGGTATAGAATCGCCAATAGATCTTAAGCATAAAGACAAACAAGTTTTATTTCACTTTTATTGAAGATTACATAGAGACACAATAAGGACTCATTTTAACAACCCTAGCGCAAGACTATTTTCCCTATGTCTGATCCACGACAATAGCTAGGACCACGAGAGGAACGACAAACATTAAGATCACGACCAGGAATGCGAAATCTTCTTCCGGAGCATATGCCATGTAGATGGCGACAGCAACAACGTACATGATTGCTAGGATAGTAATGAGGTGCGGCATTTTGGAGGTATTTAATAAGAGGAATATAGTTGGTGGAAGAATGGAAATTAAAATGGAGTATATATAGGCATTTTCCCGTAGCGTCCTATTCTGTAACCTAATAATTACAAGAGTTCGTGGGTTTACCCTACGGAAGAGTCATTAAGCACCGCTACGATCTAAGATTTATTCTACTAAACCCGACCTGTCGGAACTTAGGTTCCCCCTAACTTCTTAAGCATTTCCTTTTGGTAGGTGATCCTTTGGTCAATTCTCACATAAGATAATGGTAGTCCTATGGTCAATTCTTACCATTACTCGCAACCTATTATGCTTGGGTCCTATGGTCAATTCTCCTAGGTCCAAGATATTACCAAACCTCCATGCTACCGAAACAAGCGTGTCCGCGAATAAACAAAGAAAGCATACATATAAAGAGAATATGAAAACGAGAAAACTACATCAAGGAAATAACAATTTCATAATTAGGCTAACATCAAAGGTGTTTAGCCGCTCATATTAATAAATGCAGGAAATTCAATGTTTAACATGATAATGAACGACACCGAATTTAATAAAAAAATGTAATACGAAATACTAAAACTTATTATGTATAGATTGGCGTGAATTTTCCCTTCGAAATGACTTGTATGATGCTGAATACCGTCCTCCTTGAAGCCCTAAAAATTTCTCTGGTTTTTGTGTGTGGGAAAGATATGTAAAAATGCGGAATTAGGGCTTGTATTTATAGCCTCGACTATGTTACGGCGTAACCACTAGGGTTAGTTACGCCGTAACCTTCAGATCTAGGACGATCTTATCCTCAGTGATAATTTTACGACGTAACTTAGAGATAAGTTACGATCGTAAAAATTTCGTTAACGACTTTACGCCGTAAACAAGGAAATGGTTACGCTGTAACTCCTTGAACCACAAAATTCTTCTAAGTCGTTGAAATATATATACGGCGTAACCTAAGTGTGAGTTACGCCGTAACCTTGGTCAGCGTTGACTTTGTCTTCTAGTGTAAATCCTTGTTACGGCGTAAGTGGAGTGGGGACTTACGCCGTAACCTCTGTCTAGTCAGCATATTTTTGTGTAATAGCATTAATAACCTTCCAAATCCGCGTCTTTTCGTTCCTATGCTCATTGTTTACCTGAAAACGAAATATAAACGAATAAGAGTATATATTCAAGTAAAATGATACAAATGATAAATTCTATTAGGGGGAAATTGACACTAAAATATCAGGATTATTTGATGTTATCAAACCCTTGATAGATAATCTTGCACCGACTCTTTATCTTTCATTTTTAACATTTCAAATTCTCGACGAAGGGTTTGCAATTTAACAGTAATTACCTTCCTATCACCAAAAATTTCTTGCTTAAGTATCTCCCATGCTTGATTAGAGGTGTTGGCTGATGCAATACGAGGAAAAAATCATCATCCAATGCTGATTGAATGAAAAATAATGCCTTTGCATCTTTCTTACGATTATCTTGTAATGCTTGATCCGGCTTGGCTGGTTTTGGGTCATCAAACCCGTTCTCAACCAATTTCACAACTCTTGAGACTTAAACAGAGTTGACATCTTCAAACTCCAAAGATGATACTTCTTACCTTTGAAAATAGGGATTAAGGTCTGGGATAAAGTAGAGGTGTTATGGTTGGACATTTTGTGTTTTTGTTTTGTTTTCTCCTACGTGTGGATATGATCAAAGAATCGTAACCTGGTATTTTTGCTCTAATACCACAATGTTGGAGTAATAGAACAGATTTTTGTTATTATTTCATTATCTATTCAAGAGCAATACAAGACCATACTTATAGCCTATCAAAGCATAACTCCTAAATACTATAGATATTCTCATTTATTACTACACAACCCTTAAGATTACTTGGGTTGCTTGACTGAAACATAAAGGACAATTAATATAACATTTACTTTGAATCATTCAACATTATCTTTCAGTACTAAAAGAAATGATTTAGGGGGCCAAAAGACTAGCAAACAAATATACTAATTGATTAGATTAGTATGTTGAATGGTATGTTTGACTTACTATACTAATATTGTCAAAAATGGATTGTCTCTTTGTCTTTGATACATAACATAAGCAGTTTGAGAGTGCGTGTTTAAGATTTCCTATCAACAATGCTTATCCATTTATTACATGTTGATACAACATATGTTGAATATCAGTATTGAGGTACTTTTTACCAAGATAATTTTAAGGTTCTAAACGATCAGCAGATAACGACATTGTATTTTAGGGTTTCTAATCTAATTTAAGTATCTAACTCGACCAATTTATGATCACATACATATATATCTGTTTATATCAGGCACAAAACATTAACTTATCGATTTTGATTAATAGTTTTTCATCTGGTACATATGATATATACCTTGTATAGGTGCATCAAAATTATACAACTTGTAAGTTGTTACAATCTAGCTAAGGGTTCGTTACACTTTTTTCTATTTATCAACCATAAATCTGTAAATTTAGCCGTCTTAACCATAACGAGTGTAGAATCATATGATAAACATCATATCTTTTCGCCGGATAATTCACCAAAAAATGTTGCTGTACCTTTTTAACATTCTCTTGCAATCTCTCATACTTATCATCTGATATTTCCAACAAAATCTTCTTCAAATTCGGTATTTCACCTACCGACACACGAACTGAGAACGCATCCCAGTTGAGAACATCACTAAATGGTAGAACATAATGCTGTGAAATCAACACGGGCACACACTCAGCGTAAATAGCTTCCATTATTCGGGGACTAGCTACTTCAAATCCACTTGGACATATGCAAAAGCGGCTTGTTTTCATCATTTCCTTATATGAGACGTTATTAGGCACTCTTTCATACACTTGTATGTCTTTGTCTTTATCTTTCCAGTGTTGGAAAAGTAGCGGTCTAATTTTACCATGATATTGGCTGCCTGCAAAGAAAGCCAGGGTTGTACGATTAGATGCTGGTAGACCTCCGGTATTTGTAGTGCTTTCACCTCTAATAAGAATAATTTCCGGGATGGATGCATCTTTTCTTGGGTTGAAAAATTCTGAGGTATTTGCATTGCATAGTAGTCGTGTTGAGGTGAAATATAATGAACGAACGTACCATGTTGCTCTCGGCCCCTGCACCATCACAAGAATCATGGTTACATCTTACTTTAAGCTCATTAGGAGTCGCACACATTTTTAAGACACTAAAAAGTTGGCAAAAAATGCAGGTCGTGCGGGTTAGATAACGGGTCAAAACAAGACTTTTGTGCATGTGAAAAAGGGTCGGGCCGGGATACTTTTTCAACTTTTATACTTCATGTTAATAATATCTGTTCCAAATATGATACAAAAAGTATATTTTTTCATAATAATATATCTTTCTTGATAAAAGGATTTAGACGGTTCACTTAGGGAAAATCGTGACCTGTTTGACCCATTTCTTTTTTAGTTAATTCTTTCGATTTAACTCATTTGACCCGTAGATCAAATTATTTACATTTTGTAAAGGGTCGACACTACAAATTCTAGGCTGCTAGCACACTTGATAAAACTATTTCACATAGGATTTGAGTAATTACCTACCCAATCATGGCAAGAAAGCATGAAATGATCGGCTCCAAGGCTTCTGTTCCAATAAGGGTACCTTGACGAAACTATATGCACATAATCACCGATAACACGCTCTAGGACAGCTTTATCACGGATGACTGGAATACTGGATCAAAAAGGTTATTAAGGATCATGACCACACTAAATGGGAGAAAATAGACATGAGCTTGATCAGGGTCGGATATGCGATAGTTAGGGTCGTTCTCTATGAAGTTGAGAAAGACTCCTTCCATGGAGTATATGTCTATGGTAGGACCTGTGTGAAATAAGGGTGGTTCTCCTTCTTGATAGATGTACACTTTGAATAGCTTCTCTATTAGCAAGTAACTACTGCATGCACACGACACATTAACATCTTTTACAGTTGTAAAACCTTTTATCAACACTTATAAGTGTTACGGAATTATAGAAGTGTTAGCTATATTTGAATTGGCTTTAAAGTGAGTAGTTACTCAAGTCTCATACATGTGTATCATTGTGATGAATCCAAAAGGCCCTTTCTAATTTTCGAAATCTTATATGACGTTTTAAGCTTATGAGACGAACATATAACACATCCATTGTTTTTTGTTCGTGGTGTCGAGGAAATTTAGATACACTTGAATCATGCAAATGTTGTAACATATCTATTGCTTATTGAAACTGCTGCTTGTTGCATTGTGAATTTGTGATAGAGCAAATAACAGTTCGGGGGATGTATTTTCATGTGATGAACTCGCATAATTTTCAGTTTAGAAATAGAAAGTGCAAGTTACCACTCATAAACTCAAATTATAATATTAACTCGATTGAGTACGAAACCAACTTTTTGTAGACAATGGTATCAACTTCACATTTCTATGACTCTATGAGTCACTGCCCCACGGGGTTTTCCACTTAAACTGAGACAACCTATTTTATAGATGGCAGGCATGGCCTCAACAGATATTAAGTAGCAGCTTGAAAGGGGGTTCGACTTAAGTACGTCTGCTCATTCGAGTAACCTTTGAGCCTTCACCACTTAACTACCAGAGTTGAGCACAAAACTAGCCATACCCAACACAAGGATATGAGTACATGGTCCCCTATAACAAAGGGTTTGCACTACCTACGTGACAAGAGACCTTATCGAACACAAGATCATGAAATGCATATAGTGGCGAGCAAAAAAACCGAAAAGACCGAATAAACCGAAAACGAAACCGAAACCGAAACCGAACCGAACCGAACTAATAACCGAACCGAATTTGCTAAAACCGAACCGAACCAAACTACTAATTCGGTTCTCGGGTTGGATATGGGTTTGGCAGTGTGAACCGAAAACCGAACCAAAAACCGAATTCTATATATATATATATATATATATATATATATATATATATATATAGTGAGACTTTCTTGCGAGAACCATCTTATCTGCGAGAACTGACAGAACCACCAAAAACATACATGCACGCCTTCAATAATTGTATTTTTGCACATATGTTCCAAAAACAACATATATGTTAAAAAAAACATGTTGTTCTAAAGAATTTGATAAGAAATTGGAAATACAAAATTTTTCTTTGAAGGTGTGCATGTATGTTCTTATAAAGCGTGCAATGACATTATTGCGGCCGTGTGTAAGGTTTTTGTTAAAAAAGAGGATGACTTCATGATGATATTGAAGAACATAGGTGGATACTTACGATTATTGATGATTTGCATGTATTTTAATTTTATTTTAAAAGGCGTGCATGTAAGTTTTTGGTTGTTCTGTCAGTTCTCGCAGATAAGATGGTTCTAGAAAGAAAGTCTCCATATATATATATATATATAATATATATATATATATATATATATATATATATATATATATATATATATATATATAATATATAATATATATATATAATTTTTTTTTTTTTATATATTATATATATATATGTAAATACTATTAAAATGTTATCTTAATATAAATAAATAAAAAATACTTTTTATGCTTGAAATAAATTATTTTTGCTAAATATCTATGTAATTATTAATTTTTTAAAAATGGGTTATGTGGTTTATACCCCCATCTTTTTTTTATTTGACTTTTTGTATTTTTTTAATGCATTGATTTTTTAACTTTTTTTTTTATTATTATCTCATTTAATGTAACATGCTACTCAATAAATTCAGTTAATGAATTTTTCTTTCATATCTTTTTGAGTTACGTAGTACGAGTATTTGTTATAATAATATTTCTTTTTCAAATTCTGTACATTGAGAACTTTTGCTACTATTATTTGTTTGTATCAATAAATGGATAAAATAAGTTCATTTGACGAGAATCGTGTATTTTTATATTGTAAATTACCTTATTGAGAGTTTTATAAAGTGCACGACCCAAAATAACTAACTCGCATGACGGTTGTTCTAATTTCTAAAGTTACTGGTCGTCTGGGTTAGAAACCGTAACAACTACAAAACATGGCTGCATTTTTGTCACCCATTACTTACAGATCGAATCAACAACACACAACACTTTATTAAAAAGTATATTAAAATGTGCGTATAAAAACGGGTATAAAAACGTGCATAGATCGTGCATTAAAATGTGTGTAACTTGTATAAATTTTAAAAATAATTAGAAAATAAACTTTTTTAAGAAAATCAAACTTTTAGTTAATTAAAAACGACCGTTAGTATAAAGGTATAACGTTGCAAACGTTCGTTGGCTAAATGGACTAACGTTGCCACGTTATATACTAAAAGTATATAATGTGTTTCAAGTCGGGACAAAATTTGAAAGTACGTGGGTTTTCGTGTTAAAAAAAAACGTTTCAAGTCGACAAAATTTCAAAAATATGTTGTTAATATATGACTTTTACCGTAAGATTGTCTATGTATAAAGTTATTACAATTGTTATTTTATAAAGTTATTACAATTATTACATGCTTTATTTTTTTAATAAACAATTTAAAAAAATATATATAATTAGCTATCTATTCCTTAACTATTGCTTGTAAAAAAAATAAATGATAAAAAAATTAACAATAATAACAAAATAATAAATGAGAATGAAAAAAAAAAAAGTAACAAATGAGAATGATGACAACAATCACAAAATAATAAATGAGAATGATGACAACAATCACAAACATAATAAATGAGAATGATGACGTGGATCTCCTAATTTGATGGGGTAGAAACCCACAATGCCTTAAAAATATATAGTGAAATTCAGGTTATTTGGGTCAACCCAAGAACCGAACCGAATTCAAATTCGGTTTTCTGTTCGGTTCGGTTCGGTTTTCGAGTTGACAAAAAAAAATTTAACCGAACTAACCGAACAACCCGATAACCGAACCGATCAACACCCCTAAATGCATATATGGGCCTGTACTTATGTCGTGAAAAGAGTGTAATTTTTTAATTACTCGTTTGTTTCTTGTTATGTTTATTGCACTTTGCCCAACACTAACCATGCAGTTAAAAGTTTTTTATGCTCCCTCTCGAGTTGAGAGTAATCGAAAGTGTTATAGCTTGTCAACAATGTGTCAAAGAAAGTAATATCGACATGATATGTTTCCTCATAAAATACACTATAACAAAAAAAAGGTGGTCTATCGTGAACATATAAATGAATAAAGCCATGGTTCATTGTGCATGATCGATTTAAAAGAAGAATATAAACGTCAACTTTATATTGGTTGATATCAACCTAAAGTACTTTTACCTTATTTTCCCAAACAAGCAAATCTTATCATATTCATTTTAGTGTATTTGAAAATTATATTTGGTCAATTCTATACTTTTATATTTTTCTTTCTAAATATGGTTTGAACATATAACTTGTTGAGATCATTACATTAGTGTCTCTGACTATTAATTATCTTGATCATATATATATATATGTGTGCACTATAATCTATTATAAATATACTTATTAGTTAGTGACCAGCTGCGACATCGAGTAGCATAAATTATTCCCATAATCTACTCGATACTCTGACAACATTTTCTAGATCAAGGTATTTAAGAGCTATATATTATAATCTCTTCTTGAAGATTTAGAAAAACACAAAACGAACCGACAAAGCATCGCAACATTTGTGATGCATGTGAGATAAATTAATAATTTTTTTTTATTGTTATACAACATCACATGTATTAAGTGAGCCGAGAATCCTGCAGCTTATTTTCAATATATGTGTCCCATTAATTATATCTTATATACTAAAAGGCGTTTTTGGTGTCGCTTCGGATGGGTTGTGCGGAACAGTGGTTCGCACAGTGTTTGGAACAGTAATAATGTACAAGTATGCACAACTAAAGGAGTATCACATACGCTTTCTTTCTAGATTTATCTATACATCTCTGTGACCGACTTCCCTCACCTCCTCTCCTCCTAGAAAATTCCAGGAGCTCCTCCATCTCATCACCAATCATCGTGTTCATACCCATCTAATAACAACCATGCCGTCTGCATACGGTGCTCGATCGACCACATTCGAAGACTCCGAGAAGGAGAGCGAGCGCGGTTACGTCCGTAAGGTATATCACTTCCGATCTAATTAGGTTTTATTTATGTTTTCGTTAGATGAATATATTGTTGGTATCGATTCTTTCTCCTTTTTTGAATACTGTTTGATCACGTCATCCAAATACTTATTTCAATTACGGTTTGGGAAATATGTTTCAACACCTATTTAATAGTGTTGCTCCTTTTGTTTGCCTCTACAGGACCTGCATTGAACATAGAGGTGGCCATCTGGCAAATGGTTGGTATGAACGGGTAATGTAACTATCTAAAGTGGGTCGCATCTGAGTGGGTTGAAACAGGTACAAAACTTTTAACTATGTAATATCTTTTGATTATGTCAAATATGTTTCCAAATATTTAGTGGAGGTCAGACCCTCTTCAATAAACAACTAGTAGCTGATAATTGTGTCAAATGCTTCAAAATAAACTTATGTACTATTTTTGTGTATGTACGTTACAATCTGCTTCATATTTTGTTAAGTGTTTCAAACTGATTATCATAATCTTATCACATGTAATATTTAAATATCTGATTCACTATATATGAACAGATTTTGGATAAGCTATTTTCATTTTACTCTTAAATTGAAGCCAAACATGTATCATTTGAGTTAATAGAACAAATATACACCAGCCTCCACGCAACTATGTCACGTACCTGATTTAGAAGGTCCAGTACAGTAGGTAGCAGGCGTGTTCGTTTTGGCTCCCGAGCGAGAACGAGAAATAGGCGATGCACCATCCTTGCTGCTACGTACGTTGACCTTGACTTGACAGATTCATCCAATTGAACCCAAACTCAAAGGAGGACCACAAGCTCGGGGCTCGACGAAAGAGAAAGTCTCGGCATTAAGAAAATGGGATTAGCTGTGAAAGAAAGAGCCCGGCATTCATTTTTTCATGAATATTCATAGCTGAGTCTACTAAAAGAGGGACCAGCTCATCGTAGTGATTAGAGGACACCTCTGATCGTTCACCTCTAATGTGACACGTTCCCTCCCAATTTGATCAACGGGATCAGTCGGTGCTTTTCGTTCTTTTTGCTTCGAGCGCCCTTTCCCCTTCTCCGCACTCAAGTTGCTGTCTTTCCTATGGCTTGGACCCTTCCGTGCCTCTGAGGAAAGATTCTCGCTACTCAAGAAATTTAGTAAGTGAAGTTATCCTATCAGCTTAAAAAGGGCTTTCTCAGGTCGACCTTTCTTTAGGTTAAGTGGCGTGTAGCTAATCTCGCTAATATCTCAGATCGGGGGACAACTCTGTCTCCGCTTCTGCTCGTGCACTCGTTAAAGCAAACTCATGGCCTAGTTGGTGAATGAGCCTACAAGTGGTAACCGCTCTGTATCCGTCATCTCTTTTGAAGAAGCTGCTGAGCTAGATGCGGCGCTTTCAAAATCCCGTGACTCTCAGTCATCTATCTTCTTTTCACCTGAAAATGTTGGATTGGGGGAAGGCTTTCCTTCTTTGTTGACTTCAACTGATACCGGCCGATAGCCCAATCTCTTAGTCTCGGAACTAATTGTCTATCTAGTAGCCACTCCTTGCTTTGATGAGTTAAGTGAAATGAAAGTCGATTTTGATCCTATATCGCAGCATCATGACTCGTCAATGAAGCCGACACGGGGCTAGAGTCATCACATCAAGTATTGGGCACGTGGGTGAGTGAACTCTAGTTGTGCTTGAGTTGCGATCCGCTCCGGTCAAGTCGAACCTTGCCAATTAGCTTCTGGAGATCGGGTTCTCACTACCAGTCTAAGTGGGAATTCTTCTAAGAAAGCCCCTTCTTCTAGTCTTTATCTTGAATCTTTCTTATTGTCTTTCCCTTTCATCTTGATATAAACTCTGACATTAACAAAGCATCGGGCGGGGAAGCTTTCAATATTATGATGAAAGAGACTATCGAGAGAGGTCCCACTCTGCTTGCGTCCGCTAGCTGACGACGTGTGTAACGCATGCTCCTGTTCCGCGGTTGGTGTTATATATAGAAGTTCTTGGTTGAGAGTATCGGGTCTTCAATTAGGGCTGATCTCCTCAACGCATCCGCTGTTCAATCATCTGCTGCTGATGGTCTTGTTGTCGCAGACGGTCTTCTGTTGGCAATTGAATCAACTCTTACTGCTCGAGTAGACGGTCTTCTTGGTGAGTGAATCATCTTCATCCTATAATAAATAAGGACATTTACACCACCTATTACAGGTCAGGTCCTAAAGCTATAGTGTAATTCCCTGTGACTATTGACAGGAGATCCTTCTATGCTTTCACCGATAATCACATCCAACTACATCCAGGAATCGCATCTGCCAGATGTGGTTTCGGGACCAGGCGTGTAACCTCGATAGCATGTGCCCTAGCCACCCAAGCCTATTAGTCGCTTAGATAAAGAAGGAAGCCCTTCGGGAGCTATTCTTTCCCTGATATTGGCAGGACTTACTAGCCCCTAGCTGTTTCAATGGTAGGAGCAGGGGATTGCAGAGGGACATCCGTGCTAAGAAGAAGGGACTGCAGCCCCAAGGTGTAGCATCAGTTCCAGACAACCGCTCAAGTTCAAGTAATTCTGTCCTAGGAAGAAAGGCTCGAAAGCCTAAAGCTATGATTTATACTTGCTCTCTCCCTGAAGTGGATGTGGAAAAGCGGGCGCTAATGCAAGGAAAGGAGGTGTTGTTCGTCCACTTCTGCTCCAGCTGAGAAATGACCTTGTAGTCAGAGGAAACTCAAACGTAAGCTAGAACCGGAGAAGAGAAGAGACTTTAGGTTTAGTCCTATTGCCTGGAAGTAGAGGGGAGTTCACTCACACCCGGGGCTGCTTCATTCTCCTAAGCCTCAGAATAGACACCTTGCTGAAGCCCTAGGAGGGGAAGGAGTTAGTCTTCTAGTTTATCCCAGACTTATTGGAAATGGAAAGCCAGGGGAATGCTACCAACTCCCTTTACTCCCACGTTGGAAAGCATATGAACTTGACTGAACTGAATGACCAGCCCCGGGCCGGGGTAAAAGAAGAAGGGATAAGATAAGACAGTAGCACCCACCACTCTGTCAGTAGAAGGTTATCCAGTCGATCTTCGTAAGTAAGTAAGTAACACTTTCATCGATGATTCCTCTAATCCTCTAAAGGCTTAGAAGGGAGCTGAACCTTTTATATCTATGAAATTCTTTGGCAGAGGAGTGGCCTCACTTCGCTCGCCTCCCTTCCGGTCGCCTCAGCTTCTGAATCCAATCTTGAATGTTCAGTTAACATATAATAATAGTAAAATACTTCTATCTATATAGAAATATGGAACGGAACCCCTAGAGTCTTTTGGGGGAATATTGGGGAAGAAAGGGACGTTTTTTTCTGTATTTAACAAAAAGTAAATATTACTTACTGGATGATTGTACATTTCAAGATGTATCGGGTACCCTATCCCTATATCAAATCATAAAAAGAAAATAGATTCGAAAGAAACCAAAGAAATGTTGGATCAGACTGCTTGTCTTTTTGTAGTTGGATCTCCAAGTTTTTGGAATGCTCCAAATTCTACTTGAGAATCCAAATCTGGGTCAATACCAGCAAAAACATCTCTAAACAAAGTTCGAGCACCATGCCAAATGTGTCCGAAGAAGAAGAGTAAAGCAAATGAAGCATGTCCAAAAGTAAACCAACCCCTCGGACTGCTACGAAAAACACCATCGGATTTCAAAGTAGCACGATCTAATTCAAAAATTTCCCCCAATTGAGCGCGTCTAGCATATTTTTTCACGTCCAGTTCTGTAGTAGAGATGGAATTCAAAACAAACCATCAACTATAACCCCAAAAGAACCAAATTCCGTAAACAACATAGAGGAAGAATGAAGGGAATATCTTATCGAGGTAATACTATTTGTTTTGGTAAATACGCTCTTCAGGCACTTGAACCCGCTTGGATCACATCTAGGCAAATAGAAGCAGGTCGACGAGCAATGACACGAAATGCACGTCGCGGTGGAAAAATATGGGTTCGTATATTTCCAGATAAACCAGTTACAGTAAGACCCGCAGAAACACGTATGGGTTCAGGTAAAGGCTCTCCCGAATATTGGGTAGCTGTTGTTAAGCCTGGTCGAATTCTTTATGAAATGGGTGGAGTAACAGAAAATATAGCCCGAAGGGCTATTTCAATAGCAGCGTCCAAAATGCCTATACGAGCTCAATTTATAATTTCGGGCTAAAAAAGAAATAGGCCCTAATTAAAAATAGCGGATGCAGGTTTCTTTTTTTGGACAAATAATATTTCTTTTTTTCTTTGACCTTTGTATTGTAAAAACGGATAAAAAAAAAAAATGATATGATTCAACCTCAGACCCATTTGAATGTAGCAGATAACAGCGGGGCTCGAGAATTGATGTGTATTCGAATTATAGGAGCTAGCAATCGTCGATATGCTCGTATTGGTGACGTTATTGTTGCTGTGATCAAAGACGCAGTTCCAAACATGCCTCTACAAAGATCAGAAGTGGTCAGAGCTGTAATTGTACGTACTTGTAAAGAACTTAAACGTGACAACGGTATGATAATACGATATGATGACAATGCTGCAGTTGTGATTGATCAAGAAGGAAATCCAAAAGGAACTCGAGTTTTTGGTGCGATTGCCCGAGAATTGAGACAGTTCAATTTTACTAAAATAGTTTCATTAGCTCCCGAGGTATTATAAAATGAGACCACGATATGGTTATAGTAGGGTATTTAAAAGAAATAGATTAAGATTCATTTAGTAGATTTTGTCTCACGTATATACCTTTTAAAATTAATATTCATAAACAAATACGTAAAAAAAAAAAAAAAAGAAAAACATGTTGATTATATCCAAATTTGGAGGCACCAATAATTTTAATTAATCATGGGTAGTGATACTATTGCTGACATAATAACCTCTATACGAAATGCCGATATGTATAGAAAAAGCGTGGTTCGAGTAGCATCTACTAATATCAGCGAAAGTATTGTGAAAATACTTTTACGAGAGGGTTTTATCGAAAACGTGAGAAAACATCGAGAAAACAACAAATATTTTTTGGTTTTAACCCTACGACATAGAAGGAATAGGAAAAGCACTTATAGAAATCTTTTAAATTTAAAACGGATCAGTCGGCCGGGTCTACGAATCTATTCTAACTATCAAAGAATTCCTAGAATTTTAGGTGGGATGGGTGTTGTAATTCTTTCTACATCTCGGGGTATAATGACAGACCGAGAGGCTCGACTAGAAAGAATAGGCGGAGAAATTTTGTGTTATATATGGTAATCTTTCTAATATCCGAATTGAATATGAAACTTCTTATTTATGAAAAAGAAAAGAGAAGTGCTGGGTTGTCTAATAGGGTTCTTCCTCCACTAGTTAGTACTTCAAGGGGGTTTTACCTGGAATGAAAGAACAAAAATGGATTCATGAAGGTTTAATTACTGAATCGCTTCCCAACGGTATGTTCCGGGTTCGTTTAGATAATGAAGATATGATTCTAGGTCATGTTTCAGGAAAGATCCGACGTAGTTTTATACGGATACTGCCAGGCGATAGAGTCAAAATTGAAGTAAGTCGGTATGATTCAACCAGAGGTCGTATAATTTATCGACTCCGCAACAAAGATTCGAAAGATTAGGTGTTTCCCTATTTATTTCGTAGGAATACCATTAAAAATGGAAAATTTCAAGAAACTTCTTTTCTTCCAAGAAGTAGATTCAAAATTAAAGTAAGGAGTGGCAAATATGAAAATAAGAGCTTCCGTTCGTAAAATTTGTGAAAAGTGTCGACTAATACGTCGTAGGGGACGAATTATAGTAATTTGTTCGAACCCAAGACATAAACAAAGACAAGGATAATAAGGCTCATTAAAGACCTGATATACAAATAGGGGATCTGTTTTGACATGAAATGGATATATCCATATATCTCTGACTCAAATTTATGAGATGATAAAATATGGCAAAAGCTATACCGAAAAAGGGTTCACGTGGACGTATTGGTTCACGTAAGAGTACACGTAAAATACCAAAGGGGGTTATTCATATTCAAGCAAGTTTCAATAATACCATTGTGACTGTTGACAGATGTACGGGGGCGAGATCCTTCTATGCTTTCACCGATAATCACATCCAACTACATCCAGGAATCGCATCTGCCAGATGTGGTTTCGGGACCAGGCGTGTAACCTCGATAGCATGTGCCCTAGCCACCCAAGCCTATTAGTCGCTTAGATAAAGAAGGAAGCCCTTCGGGAGCTATTCTTTCCCTGATATTGGCAGGACTTACTAGCCCCTAGCTGTTTCAATGGTAGGAGCAGGGGATTGCAGAGGTCAATCAAAAAAAGAGATGTTAATTAATCAAAGGTCCAACTGATCGCCACGTCTGTATTGTAAATATGCAGTTACAAATAATCCAGCCAAAGTAATAGGAATTAGACCTAACACGATTCCAAATAGAAAAACTTCAATCATTTCAATTTGTTTGAAAGGAGAAAAAAGAGGTAATATCTATACCTAAATATTAATCTTAATTACCATGAATCTCAATGACCAAGAATTGGCAATTGATACGGTAAGTAACTAGAAATACACGTAAGTTCGCGGAAAGATCTAAACGTAGAAAAACATTATTGTCATTATCTAGTCAAATTAGCGTCAAACGATTGACTAAGAAGTCATTTGTAGCCACATTGATATGATTAATTTCTATTTATGAATTTCTATATTTTATAAACATTCTTTCAAGTTTAAAAAGATAATATCCAATCATATTGGCCTATATATAGTTCCAATTATTACTTTAACGACAACTTGATAACTTAACATATATTAAAATTTAAGGAAATATGTGAAGATAAACATATGATAGTTTGTATGATACCAGACGAATACTCTCGCAAAACGACGATGTATAGCGGCAAATAATTATACTTGTGAACTTGTGGTTCTGGTGTAACTTTTGATGCAACGTACACTTACAGGTTCAATTTGTAGTCATTGTGAGAAAAAAAGTCAATGAGTAAGAAATGAAAAATGAAAAAAGTTTGAAGATAAAACAATATTTAAACTATTAATTTAGTGGTGGAGTTTTTTAAGCTTTAAAAAAAATTATTCGTGTGTTATATATGATATATAGATTAACAAGCTTTGTATTTATTATAAGTAAATAGTAATTAATTAAATAGATAATAGAATTTGTTATAAGAGGACTAGAAGTAAAGGGTTTTTTTGCAACAACGATCATTTTGTTATAAAAACTCAAGCAAGTGGCATAAAAAGAGAAAAACAAATTACATAAGGTTATCATATGCAGATTTTAGATCAATGATCCATAATTCCATACATCCTAATTTTGACTTGAGTTCTATATTTTTGTGAAATCCCAAAAAAAAAAAAAAAAAAAAAAAAAAAAAAAAAAAAACACGATAGGGTCTATTTCTATGTAAAGGATAATTTTGGATGTTTTGATATTTTACTAATATTTTAATCTTAAAAAACATTTTACTATTTTTATTAGCTAGACAAGTTATACATCTATCTATTGGTAACTAGGACGGGTCTAAATCATTGCAGTACAAAACAAATCGTATAATCAATACTAGGCACATGTTATCTAAGCCCCCCCAAAAAATGTTATACAAGCCCCCCCTGTTTTTTTGACTTTTTTTTATTTTATTTTATTTTTTTTATATTTTTATAATTTTGTTTATATCAAAAAACTATAAACCTGAAAATGCGGAACAGAAAATATAAAGTTTAATAAGTCAAACGCTTAAAACTGTCAGAAATACGGAACAGAAACTGACAGAAAACTGTGTTATACAGAAAGTCAAAGGGGACAAAGGGAATATCCCCTATGATTAGACATCATAGGGGGGGGGGGGGGGGGGGGGGGCTTCTATAACACATCCCATCGTATAATCAATACTAGACAAAAAAATGCTTTAAATATTCACTAGTACTTAGTACTTTTACGTTTTTATTTTAATAACTTCTTCCGTATACAATACTAGTAATTAATGAATGCAAAAATGTCATGCCTCATACTCGAACTAATTAATATTGAAAAACTATTTGCTGATGTGTTATGTGTTTTAAGAAATCAATTCTAAACATGGTCTATTGTTGTCAAATATAGATGTTCTTTACGTGTGAAAAAGAGCTTCTTTTGTGCGTTGAATATTTGATCGACCGACAACTCATCTACAACAACCATAAAATCAACTTGAAATAGTGGAAATAAATAGTACATACCTGTGAAACATCTTAGGATTTCTGTAAATAATTCCGGTCGGGACATAATCAGGATCATCAAATTGAGAAGACGAACGGTTGTGATTAGTCCCGGCGTCTCTGATCAAAACTCTAGCTCTACGAAGCTCCGCTTCAACCTTCTCTAGCTTTTCATCTCGCGTCTTAATCTTTCGTCTCAACAATGTTTCATCTTTCAGTTTCTTGATCATTTTAGTCACTTCGTTGTTCATTTTCCCATTTTGCTTCTTACACGCATCGGATTCACACTAATCCTCCGAAAAGAACATCAAATCAGTAAGACATATACGAGTCGAGCTTAATCATGTTATTCGAACTCATTATAATAGAGCTCAAGCACAAACACAAGTTAAGTTAGCTTGAAACATATAATGAGAACAACACATGGAATTATAAGGGTCATACACCAATTCTTATTTCCATGTCTACTTGACAAATTTATAGCTATTCAAGCAAGATATTTAAATCTAACTTTATATTATTTAAAATAAGTTTGAGAATCATGTCTTGTGATTTATACATAATCTTTTTAAAATGCTTACTCGACTAAAATGTTTGTTTTTACTTATTTATAGAAAGAAAAGAAAATGACAAAATGGTCAAAACCAATATTTGGATGGCTGTTAGAGGTGGTATACAAATCACCTCTAGTATCAAATAAACTTCTATAAAAATTTCAAGAGATCGAGTCGGGCTGAGTTCAAGCCTAGCCTAAGATACTCGAGTCAAGCTTCTACTAGACACAAACTCACCTCGACTCTTTTGCAACCCTACATGAAAGTACTTCTAAGATAAATGAATTACATACATGAAACATGGAGTAGAGTGCGGTTTTAGGGTTTAACAACGGTGGAGGTGGCATCGGTGGGTGGTGGATATTCACCGAAGAAAAAGAAAACGCCGAAGAAGAAGAAGAAGTCCATCCCCATAGCCATGGCGACGAAGGAAGCGAGAGAAGAGCTAACCTGTTAGAGGCGTAAGATACGGCGACAACAAAAGTTATAGCAAAGAGTGTAACCGAAACTAGATTAGCTGTTTGTTTGTTTGATCGTACATGTTTCCTCATGGATCTTTTTTGTTGGTTTTTTCCTTTCTAGAGAGTAGAGAGATTGAGGAAAATAAGGAGAGAAAACAAGAAAAGAAAAACGGATGAATTAAGAAACACAAGGTGGTCCGGTTTGCATGTATTTTGGAAACTTCCGATTCCTTAAAATACGTCGGTATGTTTTCAATGCCTACTAAATATAGTATATTTTAGTTACTACTATATTAATTGAGTAGTTAAAATGTTACTAAGGCCGGCTGTACACTATGGCAAACTTTTTTAAATGTTTTTTTTAGTTACAACATGATATTTTTTAAAGATAATGTACAAGGAGGTCACCAAATATTCAATATTTTCATTAAAGTCGTCCATGTATGAAAGCTATTTTTAAGGCCACTTTGTGTGTCCGTTTATATACCAATTCCGACGAAATTTATGCCGCAAAACTATAACCCGGCAAAAAATGAACTCGATAGTAACAATATATAATCACATGAACAGAAAATAGTAGATGAAATATCAATTATAGCTTTCCAAGTCACTTTTAGTATGATAATGATTCATTCAAATGAAGGGCATAACTGGTACTTGACGGTTAATTTTTTATTCATGTCAATTTAATATGTTAGAATTTTGATGATTTTTGAAAATTTGTAATTTTTTCAGCGCAATTTTGTTGAAATTGATACATACAGAAACAAACACATAATTGGCTGTTCAATAGTTTAATTTTAACAAATGAGCGGCCTTATTAAAAAAAGTTAAATATTTAGATGGCCTCCATATATATTATCCTATTTTTTTTTGGGTTTTGTTGTATGGGTTAAGGTTAGCATTCTATATCTATAAAATCAACATTTAATAAACTCATTTATATATTTCATAAATATATACACTCAAATCATTTAAAAATCGAATGTGATGTTGAAATGGAACATTTGGTATTCATTCATTGAGAAATTTACGTTTAACTATAACCCGTAAAGATATGATTAGCAAACTTTTTTATTCGGCAATTAATAAGATTAACACCGTACCTAGCAAGTAGCTAAGAAATGAATATTATGAAATAATGTAGAAAATATAGACTCAATGTCCCGTTTATATATCATCCAGCTACATCACAGAAGTTTGTGCAATCACTATCAATTTTTCTGTTACTAAAAACAAGCCACTGTGTTTAAGTACCGTTAATGAGCAAATTCACTACACCCTTCAGCAATTTTAGCGACAACGGAATGTTGTCGTAAAAGTGTGAAAGTTGTCGCTATAAGTATATTTGCGACAATGTCACTGAAAGTGTTGCCGCTACTACGCCGTCGCTATAAGTTATTGCGACAACATCTTTTACCTATTGCGACAACAGGTTTGACCAAAAGTTTGACTTGTTGACTCATGTCTTTTTTGTGACAACACTTGTAGCGACAACATGTTGCACTACTAGAATACGGAGCAACAACGACGAAAATTAGCGACCGAATTAGTCTGTCGCAAAAAAATTGTTCACAGTGACGGATTAGGGATAGATTAGCTACAAAATTGGCTTTGATAAATTAGCGGCAAATTAGTGAGAAATCAGTAACAAAAATAGAGACGAATTACGCGTCAGTCACAATTCTATTGCTAAATGTAATCATATAGAGACGAAGTTAGCGACGAACTTAGGTTGGAACTATTAGCGACAGTGTTCAGACGACATAACGATGGATTTTTTTTAGCCGTCTCAAATATGTCGCTAATTTTTTTTCACTTAGCTATTGATTAGAGCATCACTATGGATGTTTAAGAATAGGTCTAAACACTTATAAAAACGTCTAAGAATTTTTATACCATAGTGAGGAACCATTTCAAGTATAGGTGGCATAAAAAGGTATAGGATCTTGGAGGAGAGGTTAAAGCAATGTTTATTATTATTATTATTATTATTATTATTATTATTATTATTATTATTATTATTATTTATTATTATTATTATTATTATTTTTTTAACTAAATAATAAATGACATTTAAATGTTGGAACAATTTATAAACTTCAAAAGCTTTATCCGTAGTAGCAATAGATTCATAATATGAAAAGTTTTAAGAATTAATGACATTATAAGAGGTGACAATTATATAAACCTTTAATAGGTTCATCTATAGTGGATGCGCTTAGCGATAAACTTGTGTATATTTCATTGCGGCAACACAGTTATTTAAACTAAAAGATAGGGGGAGGCAAGTAGAGCCCGAGCCTGCCAAATCTCGAGCTTGGCTCGTGAAAGTTTTCAAAAGCTCGAGCTCGACTAACTATTATAACGCGTTGAAGGAAATAAAGCTCAAAGGCTCGTTAATCACACTAGGCTCGAGCTCGTTTATTTTTTTAAGCTCGTTTATAAATGGTTATATGTATATAATATGTATATATGTATATATTTTTAGGGCTCGTTTAGTTTCGTGAGCCTTATCGATCTTTAAATATAAAGCTCGGGCTCGAGCTCGATTATTAAACGAGCCTAGACTCGGGCTCGAACTCGTTTAGGTTGCTGATCTGATCTCGATCTTTTTACGAGCGGCTCGACTCGTTTTCACCGCTATTATTTGCTACCGAAAGAAAATGCTTTATCAATTCCCATGGGCCTTATTAGCTTTTATCTTTTAAAATTGATATTTTATCTCTTTACCATATTAAATTACTGTAAAAAAAATTTTAAACAACTAAACCATTAACAATATAAAAAGAGGATAATGAGGATAATATATACTAGTAACTCACAAGACAGCTCATATCAAACCAGGGGACACAAATAACCCACTACCCACCCACAAACGATGTTGGCGGCAACAGTTAAACCATGTAGAGGCAACAGTTACTTCCCGCCAACCAATGGATGTAGGAGGCAACGGTTAACTTCTTTGATTTAGTCAAACAAATAACCGGCGAAACAAAAATTGGAGGTAACAGTTACATACTAATTTGGATCAACAAAAGCTCAACTGTTATGTTAATACATTCTCCCATTAAAGAAAATTAAGGGAAAACAGCAACCTACGACCCTAATTAAGGTACAATTTGGTCTCTATTTTTCAATTAATTGTCGGTTACTTCTTTCGGTTACATGATTACATATATGAATTCATGTATGAAATCACATTGATGTATGTTAGCTCTGTAATTTGAGGATAAATTCTAATTTGTTCTCAAACTTGTATAACATTACCAACATTGAAATTGAATATAACTAAGAGCTTCTCGAAAAATCAATTGTAAAGTCATCAGTTTTGGGATTTCTTCAAGATTTCTAAGTAGTAGTTTTGCAATTGTTTGTTGAAATAGGACTGCAATATGAAATCACATTGCTTCATGTTCACACCTCGTATTATAATAATAATCCGTTTTGTATAAATGATTGGTTTGTTATAAACGTAATCACGCAAAAATAGTTATCGAGTACAAGTGCTTAAGGACATTTTTATTATGTTATTTTACAACAGTTGGTAAATCTTCATCACTTGTTCATTTTAAGTTTCATCAACAAGTATTTTTCATCATCTCAGCTCACCATTTTTCATGTATTTTTCATCACTTGATCAATGGATTTTTGTTCATGAAATTCACAAGCTTTCAGTGAAGTAATATTTAGTTGTTTCAAGTAGCTTCTCGTTTATGTTTCAACTTGCATCTATTATTGTTATTATGTGTATTAGAAAATAGTAGCAAATATTATCTTTGCAAATTAGTGATATCGTTTATATGAGTCCATGATTGTTACTGCACATGCTTAAAGGTTTTAGTATCTAAGTTAATTATGTGCATAACTATGCCTTGGGTCCGCCTATAGTGTTCGTTCATTTATGTTAAACTTAAACAAATGAAACATAGAACTTTGTATTTTAGAACACATAGTTTATAGTCGACATGTTTTTGGTCTGGTCTCGTCTGAAAGTATGGTTTGATCTAGTTTGTAAGTTGAGTTCTAGTATGGTCTGCAAGTTTTGTTCTTTGTTGGTCTCATCTGCAAGGTTATGGGGTACAAGCTTTTGGTCTAATATTGTGAGTAGGATAAAGGGTATGTTTGGATTATGGCTGCAAATGGGTTCTGGTTCGTCTGCAAGTGGATATTTTATGTCTTTTTGGTTTGGCATTTATTTTTTTTACAGTGATTATGGCAGTAAAATTCATTTATGTTTGTTCTTTAGATAGGCAGAAGAGAAAAGAAATCAAAAACAGATTCATGTTATTAATTCTCTTGCATCAAAGATTCATGAATTCGTTAAGTGGGTTGCGGAAGTTAGGAGAACAGAGGAAGGTGATCAAAGTTTAAGTCCAGAGGAGCAAGAAAGGCTTTCCATCAAGGTATCTTATTTTCATTAGCTAAGTAAGTGTCGTCGTCACTCTCCTATAGAGTTGGCACTTTTCACCTCTTAACTTACAAATAGGCGGACGTGACGCAGGCTATATTTTGTTTCTAACGGGACACATGGGTAAAGTAAAAAGGAAATTATTCAAATGGGTTGAACAAATTGAAGTCACCCGAAGTGTTTTTTTTTTTTCTTCTCTATCATAAAACCTCATAAATCATTACTGATTATCATTGAAAGAGTATGGTGTAACTAGCTATGTTTGACGCACCAAATATTTATAATCTGCTCATAAACACAGACAATAAGGGTTGGAGATCAACCCAAGCCGACCCTTTCCAACATTTACCAAAATACATAATCTGACCTGTGAAACCTGCCCCACCCGCTCATTCTTACACTTATACTCTTCTGTGTGATAGATTTCATGTTACAGTTTTGTGGTATTTCATGTAGGGGGAGATATTGAAACAAGTTCAGGACACTCATCTATTCAAGCATGTAACGAATTTTCTGTTCACTGAGAAGTCAGGTTGCCAGGGCCCGCTTTGTATGGTAAAGAAACCAGTTTGACTGATATTGCAGCAAGTGTGTGTTGTTAGGGAGCAGGGTTTCTAGAAGGAAACAGTGAATCCTCTAATGGGTTTTGCTGTGGGGAAACGAATGTACATTGCATAAAAACCAAAGGAGACATGCATGTCTCAGTAGTGTCTGGGACTGTGACCAATGGCATTGGTGAACAACATGTGGATAAGTTAGTCCCTTCATCTCCCAATAGATCAAGTTCACGTCATCGTAAAGAACATTTTTCCCGTATAATACCATTTTACTCTAAAACTATGTTCTGCATCACTATCCTAATACTAACCCATTTTTTTTTTTTGTTATAGGCTTCATTTGTTCTTGCGATTTGAACACCAATAAAAGACAAATTGAAGAAATGGTAAGAAACATATTCGTTTGCCGTATACCATCAGAATTGTGTTTGTAGGGATGTTGGCGACATCATTTGTTTGGAACAATTAGGGAACTGATACGTATATAAAGATGATTTTCAGCTTCACGCAATCTTTGCTGCAGAATGATAAAAAAAATGCAGGTGGGTACTCTTGCTTATTTCCAAATCAACTGAGACATATTTCGGTAAAAAAAGTCATACTGATACTGGTCTTTTTTTTTTGACATTTTTTTTTAATGTAGAATGGCATAAGTGTGTATTTCTACTGCCGCTATTGCTATTGCTACTGTAATGAAGTGCCAAAAAATGCTCAAGATCTTTGCCGAGTTTGACCACCGAGCTGTTGTTGATTTATAGAATTACAGTGCGAAATTTGATTAAGTACAGGTTCATTCAAGTGGGAAACTATTAAAATTACAACTCTTATAACCAAATATTTGTTTTTATACCTTCTAATCTTTTATAAAAGCTACGCTCTAAATTCTTTGGATAAATTTGACTAAGAGACCTGTAGAATACCCATGTGCATGAATGCTTTAGAACAAAAATATTTCAATTTGTTTCGTTTTGCTACATTGAAGCATCTATTTTTTATTTTTAGTGACATTCGGATGCAGCCACCGATACTGAACATGTGCCATTGTGCCCATTTCGAATCGAATGCCATTATTGTGTAAATATTTTGTATCACAAGTGTAGTCCTTTTGGTTTAATGATTCTTTTGACTTTTAAGGTGTTGATCTGTATCTATTGACTATGTCCTGGTTTTAGGTGCATCAGTATATATGCTAACCTTAAGTGTTTATATTCTGAAAATTGTAATGTTTCAGATCTTTTGAGGTTAGTTCTGTAAGGATGCTGGAATTATAATTCACTTTACATAAAAGACCCACTCAAGTTGCATTTAGCAATTTCAAAAAAAAAACTAATATTTGAATTTGTTATGTTCAAGAACTATCTTGGTAGCGTTCGTGGAGAGCTAAAGGAAGAATTGAAGGAAGAAATGAAAGTCGAGCTCAAGGAAGAAATGAAGAATGAGCTCAAAGAAGAAATTCACGAAGAGCTAAGAGAAGAAATGCGTGAAGAGCTCAAGGAAGAAATGCGTGCAGAAATTCAAGATATGCTTGTTGAGTATGGTATCAAGAGTCGTGTTACCCGCCAAACAAAAACAAAGCAAGGTAATGCAAGTGGCTGTACATCTTAAACATCAACCATTACACTTTCAAGAGCTTTATAGGTCCTCTTAACTTTTATGTAAGAGAGAATCTTTGGTTTAGATTTCCTTTTATGTCATCGAAGAAGATTAGATGTTAGTTTTCTTTCGAATTTTCTTGTTATTTGATTTGGATATGTTTGTTATTTGATTTGGATATGGATTTCGTGACTATTATGAGTGTCGTATCCGTTTGTGTAACATCTTGAATAAATGGAAAATAAATTGTTTGTTTATTGACTGATTAGCGACATATTTTATCCTTAAAAGATATTTAAATCGTGACAAATTAGAGATGGATTTGATCAAACATGCTATGAAATGATGTTGATTTAAGCAACAAATTGTTAGTGACGGTTTTGAGACAATACTTTTAGTGGCAGATTAATGACAAATATATCCGTCTCCGTCTCTAGTAGCGATGGAATAACAACAAAATGGTTGGTCGATTATTAGAAATGGATTAGTGACTTTTTCGTCATTATTGTTAGCGACAAGAAAGTTTGTCGCTAAGCCGTCACTTAATGGTCGAATCAAATTTAGTTTAAGTGGCTTTATAAAGGCTCTAGAGAGGGGCTGGAGACCGACAATCTGTCGCTGAAGTTCTAAAACTTTTGTCGCTAAACTTGTCGCTAAAATTTTGCGAGGCCCTTTTTTGTGACGGAATATATCCGTCACCTTTCCATCGCTGAAGATCTTTAGTGACGGAATAGCGATGCAAACTTTCGTTGCTGATGCCAGATTTTCTAGTAGCGACAACATGTTGTCACTAAAAGTTCGACTTTCATTAACCAATTTTTTTTGCGACGACTTTGTAGTGACAACCGTTAGTCGCTAGACGTTTGACTTAGCTTGCCCAAGTTTTGCGACAACTTTTTGGTGATAACATGTAGCCACTAAAAGGTTTGACTTATTTTTGACCAAATCTATAGCGACAACGTGTAGCAACAACAAGCTGTCACTGGGAAAAAAATGAAAATGCAATATTACTAATAGCGACAACATGTGGTGACAACATGTTGTCGCTAAAAAGTGGCATCTGCTACAAAACTACTAGGCTGTTTTGTCACGTTTTTCCAGGTTTTCCGACCTTGTTTTCCAGATTTTAAAAGAAATCGATGTACCTTAACATAAAACAAAACAAAACAAAAACATACGGTTAAACTCAAACCCCTTGAGAAAACCCTACACTCAGTTGATGATCTACTCGCTTTTCTTATTCTTTAGTAATTGTAGATTTTATTCCATGTGAATCCAAGGTATTAAGTATTAACTATGAAGCAAGTTTTTATTTTCATGACCGAGTTCGAGGTAGTTTCCGCTTTTTCCCTTAATTTGCGTTTGTTTTTGATAAATTTTGTAACAAATCAGATGAATTTTTTGTAATTTATTCGATTTTCACATGACATAGTTTTTTGCTATTTCTATTAACAAGTATTGTTTGCGATTTTTATTAACAAGTAATTTTCTATTTTGAATGCATTGATTTGAGAATACATGTTTGTTAATTTTGGGACTATGAATTCGATAAGCTTATATAATTGACTCTAAGTCGAAAATCAGGTTTTAATTATAATTATAAAAATCAGGTTGGTTTAATGGGTACTTATTGTCCAGAATTGGGGAAAATCACTTGAGGAGTTTAGTTATTTAATTTCATTTGCTAATTTCCTATGGTAAAAAAAATAATTGGTGGTTGCTATGATCAAGGTTGTCAGGATCGCGATCCTGCTCGTAGGATTGTACGATCTTACGATCCTACACACACAAAACGAGCATGATCGTTACGGGATCGTGATTCAGGTAGGATCGTTACAGGATCGTAGGATCGCTCGTAGGATCGTGAACGATCCAATCCTGTTGGTAGCCTCTTTTTTTTTTTTTTTTTTTTTTCTCTTAAAAAAAAACTGTTTGAAATTTATATCCTCTAATATCATTAATTGATGCACATGTGATTTTTGATAATTTAAAATGGATAAATTTGTTAGTCATGTAATTCTGCGAATGCTTCAACGTGTATGATTTTGAAACATGAACGCTGCGTATGTTGGTGCATCTTTATTAGTATGCATCCACGATGCGTATACTTTAAATGGATTATACGCTTAGAAATTCTAGATGCATTTAATTAAACTTAAAACTAGAAATTGCAATATGCATCCAAATGCATGACTATATTGATAAACTCTTGATTCTTAGAAATATACTCAATTATGTATGATGCATAGTATCTCAGATTGCATATTTCGAACTTTGAAGCTCTAACATTAATGAGTATTGATTTCTAGTAAGTTATTATGCTGAGGTTGCTTAAAGAAGTAGCCATGCATAGGAAAAGATGTCAAATGTAACTGAAATCATGGCGCTAATCCATAAGATTTTTGAGTTCTGTTTAATTTGTGACTATTTTGGTTGTGAACTTGATTTTAAGCTGCCACAAATGAAATCCTTGCAACAAATCGCAGAAATTATAAAACCATGTTTGGAGTATGGCTTATGTTTTTGAGAGGAAGGTTTTTAAAAATGGTTTGTATACATATGTAAATGAAAAGCCGAAAACGATCCTAGGTAGGATCCGATCCTACGATCCTGATCTTGCAAAGCCGAAAACGATCCTATGTAGGATCCCGACCCTGACAACCTTGGCTATGATACTGAAACAAGTTGCTTATTTATTTTACTGAATTCATGTTTTGTGCTTCTTTTATCTATGTTATATTTACTAAAATTTAATAGAATTAGTACTGAAGTAATATTATTACCATCATTGGTTTGTTCAAATAGAAGTGCCATGTTTCTGCACTTGGAATTCGGTGGACGTTCGAGACATCCCCAACTGGAAGGAAGAAGTTTATAGCTGTAATAATTTGACGATCATCCAAGCACTGTAAAATTCTAATTTGCTTATAAAAATAACCATTTACAATGTTTATAATTAAAATTGATTTTCTTCAGGCTGTTAGTGATGTTTTTTGTGACAGTGTTCGATACGATGTGAGGATGTGAGCGATAAAGTTACTCCAACCTCCAACAAAAAACTTGACGACTGTCAAATAGCACTGCAAAGAGGAACATATGTTTTCTTACCAACTGCCACCTATCTGATGTTTCGTGAAAAACTTGCAATGGAGGGAATGAGCTTGAAACAGGGAACAAATTGCAGGGCAGTTACAGTATCAGCAGCTGTATTGGATTCTGATGGCAGGTAAATTATTAATGTTGTGCTTACATATATCTTCAAGTACTAAGGTCATATAAGTATGATGATAAGATCCAATTTTTTTGCTTACATGTGGATTTTAACATGCATCTTTGCTGGTACCTAAATTACATGACCTACTTAATTGCTATGCTCCATGACTTGGAATGTTTAATAATATAATTTCCAACTGTTTGTTTATGATATGTTAATTGTCATCTATTCATCTTACGATGTTACTGTTAACAGGATTTTCTATTCCCTAACTAGATTAATACGCAGCGGAAATAATAATCTAGAGCAAGAAGGGAACTAAACCCTAAAGGATCTAAACCTAATTAACTAAAAGCAACTTAAAAGAAATATTTAAATAAATAAGAAATAAGAAAATTACTAACCTTTGAGAAAATCGAATTTCTCACACGCGGACCACCTTGGTCGAACTTGGAGGCGAGTACCCAAACGAGAGTACCTCTAATAGCTCACACCCACGAACCAAAAGAAACTATTCTTTCAAACTCCTAAGGTCCCGATACACGAAAGACTCTTATAAGGAGTAGGAAATAGAATGAGGAGATTCGGTAATTAAACCCAAGGCATGCCCTTCTATTTATAAGAAAAGCAAAGGGTGTGGTTTACTCTTATGGGCGATGTGGGATAACCACAAAACAAAACCATGCCTTGTTACTTAATTCTTCGAATAGATTTTCTCTTTTACGGTTCATCGAGGGCGACCCAAAAAGGACTCTACTTTTGACGATAGTCTCACCAATTAGTTATGAACTTGGACATTAATTCCAACAGTCTCCCACTTGGACAATTCATCAACTATAATTGGTCTAAGCCTATTCCGATCAACTAAGCAGAGAGTGCCATCCAATGCAACTGCCAAACTCTGAATCATATCTTAGAGTCAGCCCTTAGATAAGCGATCAACTATTCCTCTGTTCTACTGATATCGTATGAACCTGAGACATGGATTTTAATCAATCTCCAGGTTCAACATTATGTTTCTCGATTTCCGATTATTTGACTATATGAGACTACTGAATTGAACACATCAATTTAGTCCCGGCTAGGCCTAGTACATTTAAGTCAACATTTAATCATCGAGGGGCCCATTGATATCGCTTTCCCTTTTAGGCGAAAGGAACAAATAAACTTTGAATACATAGAACTAGTCAACTTATCATGTCATACCTAACATACCCTTTATAACTGGCATTTACGCACAGCGTTTGAATAGACTAAAGTATAACAGACTTGAAAACTAGAAACTCGATGCATCTCCATTTTAAGAATAGAGGATATTATCATCTTAGAATTACTCGTGATCTCAATCCATGAAGTAATCTTTCTAAGTACGGGTTTGTCCTATACTTAATTCCCATTAAGTACTCATGAGTGTTGCAGCATTCTCTATGCCATGTCTAATCTCTATAGACAATCTACTAACACTCCATGACAGTCTTAAATCAATACTTACTTCCTGTAGTATGAACGACTGAGGAGGTTTGAGTAAACTAAGTACTCAGGAAGTGGATTCTAAACATGCAAAAATGAAACACAATGATAAACAATAGTAAATGGTAGTACACTTGCAAATAAACAAATCTCCATTATTTAATCACCAAATCTATTACGATTTCAATCATTGTTTACAATGTTTCAAATTCAAACTAACAACTAAAACTTTATATTATCTTTCAATCCAATGCTCCAAGCATGTTCATCGTGTCTGGACTTAGCCAATGCCTTTGTGAATGGATCAGCTGGATTATCCTCTGATCGTATGTGCTTCACAATCACGTGTCCTTCTTCTACTTTGCTTCGAACAAAATGGTATTTTCTTTCAATGTGCTTTGACTTTCCGTGATCCTTGGGTTCTTTAGTCAAGGTGACTGCACTCTCATTATCACAGAATATTTCAATCGGGTCTTGTACTGTTGGAACAACTCCAAGATCTCCAATGAAATTCCTCATCCAGATAGCTTCCTTAGAAGCCTCACAAGCTGCAATATACTCGGACTCGCATGTGGAGTCTGCCACAGTATCTTGCTTTGAACTTTTCCACGTCACCGCTCCCCCATTTAGCAAAAATACCCAACCAGACTGTGAACGACTATCATCTTTATCTGTTTGGAAACTTGCATCACTATAACCAGTCACTCTGAGTTCTTCTTCTCCACCATAAACTAAGAACCTGTCTTTAGTATTTCTTAGATACTTAAGAATGTTCTTTACAGCTGTCCAATGACCTTCACCAGAATTCTGCTGATGTCGACTTACTATGCTCAAAGCAAAGGAGACATCAGGCCTTGTACACGTCATGGCATACATGATCGATCCTACAGCCGAAGCATATGGGACTCGACTCATTCTGTCCAGTTCTTCATCAGTTTTCGGACATAGATCCTTACTAATCTTTATGCCATGATGTAAGGGTAGATTCCCTTTCTTAGAATTCTCCATTTTGAATCTTTTCAAAATTTTATCTAAGTACGTGTCCTGACTAAGTCCTATAAGACGTCTTGTCCTATCTCTATAAATCTTTATACCAAGAACAAATGTTGCATCTCCCAAATCTTTCATAGCGAAACATTTCCCCAACCATTCTTTTACACTTTGTAACGTTGGGATATCGTTTCTTATGAGTAGTATATCATCCACATATAATACCAGGAAGACTACAACACTCCCACTGACTTTGATATATATACATGACTCATCTTCACTTCTAGAAAATCCAAACTGTGTGACTTTCTCATGGAAGCATAGATTCCAGCTACGAGAAGCCTGTTTAAGTCCATAAATGGCCTTTTGAAGCTTGCACACTCTTTTAGGATACTTAGCATTTTCAAAACCTTCTGGTTGTGCCATAAACACATCCTCTGTTAGTTTTCCGTTAAGGAAAGCGGTCTTGACATCCATCTGCCATATTTCATAATCATGAAACGCAGCTATGGCAAGCATTATCCTAATTGACTTTATTTTAGCTACTGGTGAGAAGGTTTCCTCATAATCAATCCCGTGGGTTTGAGTATAACCCTTCGCAACCAACCTAGCTTTATAAGTATGTACTTTCCCATCCATGTCTGTCTTCTTTTTGAAGATCCACTTACATCCCACCGTCTTAAGACCAGGTGTAGTGTCAACCAAATTCCAAACTTGGTTGTCATACATAGATTGAATCTCGCTTTTCATAGCTTCCTTCCACTTAGCAGCCTCAGGGCTTGCCATCGCTTCCTTGTAGTTATCAGGCTCATTCAAATCAATTAGTGTACTATCACTAATCTTGTCCTCTTCAATATGGAAACCATAATAGAATTGAGGATCCTGAGAAGCCTTGCTTACTCTACTACTTGTTCTGCGAATGGGTAAGGATATATCATCAGGTTCAACAGGTGTCACCACCTCTTGTTGAGTGTCAGTGTTTACTATAGGTTCTTCATCGGCAGAATCTTGAATTTCTTCAAGGTCTATTTTACTCCCACTGTCCTCTTTGGATATCATTTCTCTCTCGAGGAACGTTCCTCTTCGAGCTACAAACACCACATTATCCTTGGGTCTGTAAAACAAATATCCAAATGACTCTTTCGGATAACCGACGAAAATACACTTTTCAGATCTGGTTTCTAGTTTGTCTTGAGCTTCTCGTCTAACGAAAACCTCACAACCCCAGATTTTGATGTGCCCAAGGGAAGGACGTTTTCCCTTCCACATCTCAAAAAGTGTCTTCGAAACCTTCTTAGTAGGTACAAGATTTAAGATATGGGCGGCTGTTTCTAATGCGTAACCCCAGAAGCTTATTGGAAGTTTTGCTCGACACATCATAGATCGAACCATGTCTAACAAGGTTCTATTTCTCCTCTCAGCAACACCATTCAGTTGTGGTGTTCTAGGAGGAGTTAATTGTGAAACTATACCACAGTTTCTAAGATGATCGAAAAACTCGATACTAAGGTATTCTCCTCCCCTGTCGGATCGGAGTACCTTTATCTTTCTGCCCAGTTGGTTCTCTACTTCGTTTTGATACCTTTTGAATACTTCAAAAGTATCCGACTTATGTTTAATCAGATAAACATATCCATATCTACTGAAATCATCAGTAAATGTAACGTAGTAGCGGTTTCCATCTTTTGTGGCTGATCGGAATGGTCCACACACATCCGTGTGTACTAAGTCCAATAATCCTTCACCTCTTTCACATGTTCCTGTGAATGGTGATTTAGTCATCTTTCCCAATAAGCAAGACTCGCATACATCATCCGATTTGAAATTGAATGATTCCAACACTCCATCCTTTTGGAGTTGGGCGATGCGTTTCTTGTTTATGTGCCCAAGACGAGAATGCCACAATTTTGATTTATCAAGCTCATTAGACGAACCAACATTTAAAATCACATTGCCATTATCACTAATACATTCAACAGTTTCATATATGCCTTTGCAAGGAGAAGCTTTAAATATAAAATAATCATTTGAATAAACCAAAATATCTCCATTCTCATTGTCAAATGAAAATTGATAACCATCTTTAAACAAAGCATGAAATGAAATAATGTTTCTTGTCATTTCTGACGAATAACAGCAATTATTTAAATTTATCCTAACTCCAGACTTTAGCATGAGCTCGAACTTTCCAATCTTCGTCACAGGTGTGATTTTCCTGTTTCCCATGACTAAGTTGAGCTCTCCATGCTTCAACTTCCTACTTTCCTTTAGACCCTGCAATACAGTGCAAATGTGAGTACCACACCCTGTATCCAAGACCCATGAATTAGAAGTTGTAGTATTGTGGAGTTCGATCATAAACATACCTGAGTGACTACCCTTTTCGACCTTTCTGTCTTTGAGGTCCTTCAGATATTTTGGGCAGCTACGCTTCCAATGTCCCTTTGTGTTGCAGTAGAAGCACATTGCTTCCTTTGGATCACTTATTGGTGCAATCTCAGATTCAGCCTTTCTCTTAGACCCATGATCGGACTTTCCCTTTTTGGCCTTTCCTTTCCAGTTGGAATGAGAAGTCTTTCTTTTCTTTGCATTATGACCTACAGTCAACACAGGAGTCACTGAAGTAGAGGGCACATCAATCTTCTTGATCCCTTGCTCAGCGGTTTGCAACAAGCTATGGAGTTCCATTATTGAGGTCTCTTTCCCGTTCATTTGATACGAGAGCACAAACTGATTGTAATCAGCTGGCAGACCAGATAGGATTATGTTGATAGAAAGCTCAGTATCGAATACCATGTTCAGAGATTCCAATCTGTCAAAGTACCCTTTCATCTCTAAGACAAAAGCACAAATAGAGGTTCCAGGTTTCGGTTTGCAAGCCATGAGGGATTTAACAACATCAAGGCGTTCCTTGCTTGCCTTTGCCTGAAACATTTCTTTGAGCTGTTGGTTCATCTCATAAGCCCAAGTGTTCTCAAAAGTCTTTTGCAGTTCAGGGCTCATGGAAGATGCCATGATGCATGACACTTTGTTCGCATCATCATAGTGCTTTCGGTGAGCTTCAATCTCTTCTTGGGTTGAATCATCATCAATTTTTGGAATTTGCTCATCGAGAACATACTCTTTGTTCTCGTACCTTAGGGTGAACCTAAGGTTTCGCATCCAATCCATATAGTTAGGACCGGTGAGTCTTTCCCTCCCAAGAACTGAGAGTAATGAGAAGTTCGAGTTATGTGTGGGATTGGGAACGGGAGGATTGACACCATTTTCTGTAGACATCTATAAGATAAAAAAGTTTTAGTTTAGCATGAATATTCCTTAATCAATTACCCAATTTTATATTAAGGCTAGGATCCATATTTTAGATTCGTTTGTGAAGAGGGTTGCCGTAATCACATCACGAATTTATTTTAGGTAGACAATGTCTTTGTCAATTTCATTCTCTATGAAATTCCTAGTTCTTTTGAGATTCATTGATTCTGATCAATGGCATGTTAATCTCGGATATGCTCATCTACTATTCATGACTGGGTTGCCGAGGATCATGAATAAGATGGTGAAATTAACCATGCAAAACCCGCGTGGTACCCGGCTCGAGTCAGCCCGAGAATCGCGAGACCCACATCACCTTTCACTTATGTTCTCTTATTAATGTGCCGGTAAACCACACACGCTCCATTAACAGCCCATATGATAGATGTGCGGTTTTCATGGGTTAGCATACTATTCATATTTTCTATATATCTAAAACGGGAATTTTGTTTTAGTACTTTTATATTAACACTTTTAATATATAGACATCATCCTATCAAAAGTTCTCGGTAGCTCCATTGAACGCACAAAGAAGTAGAGAAGCAGGTCAGCGACCCGCCTAATACATCTCTTATA